>JAJHUR010117091.1:1503-13531 GCA_027495735.1 Lutjanus campechanus | reverse complement strand
TTCTCTGTGTTACAGTGTGAGCTGCGCTGGAAGGACACCGTGCCCTTCTTCTTCCACAGTATTGAACCGAGTGTGTGTTTTTGTAACGGACCATTTTCACTCAGGTTTTGCCAGAGGTGCAGAGTTTCAGAGGGGGTCAGTCGGTGAAGCCATGCTCAAAATTGCTGCCTGGAAAATAAACTCAAAAGAATAAAGACAATACGTTTGAAGCAAGGTTCTGTCCCTGACTTCATAAAGAACAAATAAATGTGCATAGGACAGAGATCATTGACTGCGGTCTCAATATTTTCATTACATTATATTAAACACTTAACGCTGCATGTAAAACAATGTGAAAAAAACCTGACAGAAAGGTTAAAAACACAGAAACAAGCCAACAAACAATGGGAATCATGTTTTCTCATCATTAGATTAAAAAAAAAAGACAGAACTACTTTGGAAGTAAATCAATAAAAGACCTCAATACATCCAGACTTTATGGTATTCTCAAATAAATACTATTTTTTGAGAGCAAATATAATACACTAAACGCTCAAGTGTCCAGGTTATAAATCCAAAATGCCAAAACATACAGCAGTTTTCTTAGTACAACAACCAGATACTCACAATGCACGTTGTTTTACCGTAAATGTCAGTGTGAACACACTCAAATCAGGAAGTGTAAGTGCAGAAGTACGCAAATTGAGATGTTATGTCGTCTGTTTAAAGCCCAGCAAACATCTCAAATGCTTTTTTGTATTTGAGCGTCTAAGAGCGCAATAAAGGTTTTAGAAAAAAAAATAAGAATCATGTGGGAGAAAAATTGTCACTCACATTTTAGCACAAGTTGTGCATCCCTAATATGACGGAACAGGATCTGTTTGTCACGATAATAGTACCGCAAGTGTGATGCTAATTTCTATTAGCACATCAATGGGAATTTCCATTATGTGTTAGCATCAAGCTAATGGACCAAGCAATAGTTAAGTCGATTGAGGAATCGTAGAAAAAGGAATCAGGATACTTCACAAATCACTAATCACTTTTTTTTTCTCTCTCATCCATATTATCTAGTGTTTTCCCTTTTTCTCCAGAAGTTGTAGCAACTATTGGGGGTAAAGGGGGATGTGCTGGGAACAACAGGAAACCGTTACCAAGAATAAAATGATTGATTTCTTTGGGTTTGACCATTGTTGGAAAACATTTTAGATAATGTAAGTACTAAAATCTGCAAAGTAGATAACATAGGTCTTGTCATTTTTAGACATTTTAATGCGGAAATGTTACGTAGCACATGTTTGAGGTCCTTTTCCACATAAGCATGTCAAATAATAACCAAATATGCTACTTTAGTACCAGACTACTATACTAATGTTTTGTATTTATGCTGTATATGATGTACTAAATATATACAGACAGAGCTGAACAAGCTATTATTGGTTCATGTGGCAATAATTAAATGTTTTTCCTCAGTTCTTTTCTGTGGAATAGTTCCATTTTTCTTGTGATTAATACAGAGTTTGACATCTAAAATCTTTTATTCAGCTCCTGTTATTGAATTTTTACTGTAGGTGCTTCAGGGCTGTATGCGCAGTGGGGATTGTTGGACACCGGCACTGTGATAAGGGAGCTGCTCGGTTGTGTCCAGGGGAGTCGTTGGTGGGGTGATGCTACAGACATTACTGCAGCCATAACATTTTTAGAGTTCAGAAAATGACAGGAGATTAAAGAGCAGCCTGATTATGGTGTTGCTCTAAAGAGCTTTAATCCCTGTGTGGGTGATTGGTGCAGAGAGACGCGAAGAGAGGCAAAGAGACAGCAAAGGAGGCTGATGTCAGAGGGATTTGGACTGAGGGGAGCTGTTGTTGTATTGATGGACAGACAGAGTCCTGCAGGATAAACTGTTGTCCACATGAGTTCAGGAGCGTTCACCGACTCCTCTCCTTTAACCGGACTTATGATGATGTTTGCATGTGAGAGTCTGTCTGCCTCATCAGCCCAGATGTTGAAAGCGAATCACCACAAACAACTTCCAAACAAGAGGTCACATCTCAACTAGCAGTTGTTTCACAGTCATCAGTTAATTTGTTTATTATTTTCCCAATTAAGTGATAAACCTATTGTCTGTAAAATGTCAGGAAATAGTGAAAAATGCAGATTGCAAGTTCTAGAAAAAAAACACAAAAGATGGAGAAATTGTGAAATTGAAATCAAAGACAGAATTGCAGCTCTCCCAGTACTTGCTTTCTCTCCAGCCACGCCTACTTGTGGCATCTGGCGCATGTCAGACGACACAATGCAGCTTTTTATCACACTTTATACCATGAAGACATATATATCTTCTTAAAGAAAACTCTGAAAATATAAATGACAACTGTCAAGGCATAAAACCCACTTGTTGATCTTTACCAGGGCTGCATGATTTGATTAAAAAAAGTCATGTTGCAATTATTTTAATTTAATTATTTTAATTTTAGCTCTAATCTCCTGTATGTTATCATCTTTTAAAGCAGTTTACCAGCCAGGTGTTTAACAGAATTTCTCATCATTGACCTTATTTGTTGGCGTCCCTTCTGTCTGGTCTCGAGGTTCTCAGATTTTCCGAGTGAATCTGTGCAACAGTTTTGGCAGGTTTCCCCCAGATGGCTGCTCCGCAGCGATTGGGGTGCTTTGTTTGCAGTGGACAACAGATTGTGAGTTATTTTTAGGTTTGAGAACAGCTGTCCCTGTACAGACGACTAGACCTTTACCAACAACCGCAGCACTCCTCGTGGACACTAAGGAAATGAGGAACGAACGTTCAGCCCCAAACCTGTTTTTGGTTAATTTTTCAGCGTTGACGGCATTTCTAATCATCTGTTAGTAACTTGAATGTTGTTTCAACAGGCAGCTGTTTTTGTTCAACCTGTTGCTGAAAGTTTTTTTTGAACCGTGAGTGTTTTCCACAGATCGCCTGACCCGTGTTTCTCTCTTTTTTAACACTTGGAGGGGGTGTTTGAATTTAGTGTGTTTTCAGGCGTCACATTTTCTTTTTAGCTCCACACCTCAGGCCCCTTCCTTCATCATGTGCCAGTCACTTCAACTTAGCGTCAGTCTTGACATTGACACTCAGCCTATAGGGAAACTGGGGGTAAATGTGTGGTTTCCTCAAAGTTAAACTAGCGGAATTTTACATGGTCTACACAGTGGCCATATTTCCATCAGTGTTTTCTTATGCACATTTTGAATCACACTAGTAAAGGTCGATGCAAATGGTAAAATAAAAGTCCTTCAATTTCATGAGAGTTTTTCATACTCACTTGAGGTAGTTTTTGTAATATATTTACTGTAATAAATCATGAAATGATCGTGATATGTCATCAGATGTTAAGGAAACATGTTGAAATAGTTACTTCTCTGGCAGCAACGCTCCGGTCACAGTGTCCTCTGGTGTCAGCAAGAGAAATTTTCAATAATTTGTTAAAAGTCAAAGGCAGCTTGTTCCAGTGAGAATAAAACCACACTCTGTTCTGATTTTTCCAAGCAGCGTCACCAAAAAAGTTCAGGATTACAAAACTTCTGACAAAATATGCTTTATTTTTAAATGAAGACATCCACCCAGGGGTGTATTCAACAAGAAAAATAGTTTTTGAGTAGCGAACACAAAATTATAAAAGTGCCCAGAACACTGATAAACATCTGTAACATTGACGAAACTTGTGCTCTTTTCAATACCTGTGACAAGATCAAAAAAATGAACCAAATAAATAAATGAAACACTGGGTCGGAGACGTACATCTGTGGCATTTGTGTAGAGAACTGCTATGATTGGTGGAACTTACAGGATCTGCGTTTGCTCACATTTGTGAAAAAGTTGCAGTGATTGGACAAAATTGCAAAATCATGCAGAACTCGCAGAGATTGGGTTCATTTGCACAAATTGTTGCGATTGCAACTTCCTGGTGGGACTGCATAATAGTAGTAGGCATTTGCATTTTAGTTTTTACTAATCTTTCAGAGCCACCACAGAATGACGACTCTCTTTATAGTACATGTTGTCGTTTTTTTTTAAAGACCTAAGTGCTGAATTCTCAAAGAAACAGACTAATTACTCCTGATAACAAGACCTGAAGCAGCTGGTTGATATTTCTTCAGGTCAGATCTTTGACTTAATAAGTATTGACTTCACACATCAGCACTATCAGCTGTGGACATGTAACACCAGCCATTTTTCTCATCGTAACTTCTGAAAGCTCTTAAGAAGATCAATTGACTGTGATTTGCTCTGCAGCTGATTGATTCTCGCGTTTGTTGTCCGAGTGGACGACCGAGGGCTTTTCGTCCCATATCTGCGATATTTGTTGGCTTTGCAGGGGTGTGAAAGGGAGATGATCGAGGCCATTGCATAACAGAGCTCTCAGTGTTGATCCTGGCCCTTTACACAGCTTTGATTGAAAAGATTAAGCAGCCGTGCGACAGTGGGGTCTTTCTGGGTTTTTTGTTCAGCTCCAGCAGAGATTCCCGAGACCTCAATTAAACTTCTCTGTCCTTGATTGTCCCCTGCTAAGTTTTCTTTTTGAATTTCACCGCAGGGGCTTTGTCACAGTGGCTAGCCAAGCAGCGGTTGGTACACTCCACCCTGCTGGACAGCCAGTGCAATTTAAATGGCTGATTTATTGTCCTCCCAGTATGTGGGAAGTGATGGAAAATCAATGCAGCATATGAGCCCAAAGACAGTTTATGCTTACGCTGCATTGTTCACTGCTTATCTTCATGCAGATGTTTCAATTATAGTGTGTTTCTATTAAGCCATGCACTGTCTCGTTTATTGAAATAAAGTTAATATGAAGCGCGGCCAAAGTTGTTGCCCGTCCCCTAAGAGTTCATAAATGACCCACCCTGCTACTTTCCTCAATACAGAGCTGATTGATTAATTAACTGACTAATAAAGATTTATTCCAACAGAAATTTCAGTGACCTTGATGCCTGTTCCCTCTGGAGGCCTCCCTCCATCTTTTCACTGCAGTGTTTTAGCCTGTTACACACAGTTATTAGCACACATATGGGACATTTGTGGTATAGTTTCAAAGAGAAAGGCTGGTCTAAACTAAATTTTAATGCATTAAAAGGCTACAGCGACTTTTTTAGAGTTTATATCCAATCTAATCTTTCCTAATTTACTGCGGGGGTACCATGGCTGTTGTTACGCACCATCCAGTCCTTATAGAAACCAAAGTGAGAGCTGTGTCTGTATTCTCAGCACACAGTTTAACACATCTTCAGTGGGCGCTGGACTTCACCGAGTTTGCCCCTTGTCTCCGATCCCTGTTTGTGATAGTCACGGACCGAATCACAAGGTGCAGCCGGGGTGAGCAGCTGGTTTGTTGCATATTCTTGTTGTGGGACTGACAGCCAGAACTGTGCAGCAAAGTGAAACCAAAGTTAGATCTTATACCATCTTTGTGCTTACCAAGTTAACCGCTGATGTCTGGGTACTTGGTGAAATCGCTGCCCGGACAAGAAACAATCAGACACTTTATCCAGATTATTTAAACCACTTTATTTGAATGTAAAACTGAAATTGAGCGCACCAGAAATGTTGGTAATGATCCCTGATTGTTAGACTATCAAGTTTTGATTTGAAAAGATCAACAGGTTTTGGTTTTATGACCTGACAAATGTCAATTACATTTTCAAATTCCTTAAATAGGTTGCCTACATAACAAGAATAAATACTTTTTTATAGCACAATTCATGCATATAATGCAACTCAAAGTGCTAAACATAAAAGCAGAAAATAAAATCATTTAAAACAATAAAAAAGGATAAAATAAAATATGGTACGGTAGCAGGTGTGATGTAATGGTACTGTATCGTCTTTGAAATGTTTTTTTCTTCGGACGTGCGCTGGACTCCGCGAGTAGGCGGGTACAAAGACAAAGACAAAAAAAAATACTGGGAGAACTGCAGATTCTGCCTGTCAGTTTGATTAGTGAAACTGAAAGCTCAATTTGATTGATTTTTGGTGATACCGGTGATACTTTTTTGATACCAAACTCCCAAAAAAAGTTTTATGTTTCAGCAACTTTCATTTTTTCACTCAAAGAAGTTTTACAACATAAAAAATAATCCACAATTTGGAGATGAACTCCGAAGTTATTGAAAATTCTCGGTATTGAAGCAGTTCGGTCTGTGCCATAAAAGTATCAAAGTTTGCTACCCAGACCTAATCGTATTGTTGTATAAAACCAAAAATTTGAAAGAACAAGATAATAAATGATCTCTTCAGAATGTGTTTGCCCGCTTCATAGATAAGTTTCTTAACCTAAATAGTACATAATGCCAGACGTTTTGAACTGTAGATCATGAAGTCTCACACCATTCAAGTACCAACATCGGAATATCATAACTGATCTGAGTGGAGGTACTTAGGAGCAGGATCAGCCTCACTTGTCCTCCTGCGTACAGTAAGGAGGTATATACTGTAGCCGAGTGTCAGCGACTTTCCCAGTGAGGGCCGGAGCTGTGGGGAGACGACAGTGCAGATGGTTTAATAGAGATTATCTCAGCAGGAAGAAGTGTTAGAGCTGCGATCCACACGGGGGGGAGTCCACTCCACGCAACAGCGGGAAGCTGTATCAGAGCAGCGGATCGGGACGGGGAGGAGACGCATGATGCTGCTGGCACTGGGATGACTGGTGGTGACTGGGGGATGAGGGAGCAGTTGTCAAGGAGACACAGAGGTCACTGAACAATATCTGATAGCCTCTGTGGAGTCTCTCTTTCTTTTTTTTTTAAGGTTTAGAAAGTTATTCAGCCTTTTGTGTTGCTGCCTGATAAACTGAATGATTCATTGATTCATTTTTTTGACTTTTGTTTGTACTAGATAACGTATCTACTCATGCATCGTGCTTTTATTAAATAGAAGTCGCCTTTCTCACACTTAAGTCTTATCAGATCAGGGCATCGGGTGTGTGTGTGTGTGTGTGTGTGTGTGTGTTTGGCCCTGTTGAGATTGTCCTCCCATGCCCCAAACTGACAAATGTTTACATTCAAGTGAGAAAAGTAATTATGACTCGTTTGTCGGGAGCAAAGGAGGAAGTAGTGTGATGCAGAGCTGCAAAAGAGGAGGTCAGAGTGGGTCAACAAAACGTTTAGATTGCTGTCTGCGACCTGTTTCCTACCAAAAGTCAATGTTGATTTCTTTTTATCGTTGCCATGATTGTTTCCGAGCTGTAATTAAGGGGGAGAGCATGGAGGGGAGACGAAGCTACATGCTGAATGCAAGCAGTGTGAAGCTGATCTGTTACAAGGACGTTTCAGAGTGATGTAATGGTCTCGCTCGCTGAAGACAAATTAACACGATTTCCATGAAACGTGCAGCAGTTCGTGGCCACGTTTAAGATGCAGGCAGGTGAACAGTAGCCGTACACGTGGAGACCCCGTGTAAACCTTTAGCTCGTTACATGTCGGGCTGCGTGTTTGTGGATCTCCATGCTGCAGGTTGGGTCCGCCTCAGGTGTCTCTCTGAATTGATTGGGTAATCAGGTCATGGCGCTCTGTAGTCACTCCTGAGGGAGCAGATGCTTAAGTGCTGTCCGCTGACCCGTTGTGGCCTCCCCCCCAAAATGGAAAATAATATATCCAGTGGTTGTCTTTTTCAATTACCCCTTGACGTATTGTATATTCACAAAAACGTCCTCTTTGTTGATTTATTTTTTCATAAAGTCCATCATCAGTTTAATTTGAGAGGAAAGTGTCCCGTGCTATTATGCAGCTCCCTCCTCCTCCTCCCCCCCGTCACTGTCTCCCCTTTACAATGCTTGGGATGATGGGCGGAGTGAAATAACCGTCGTCCTATTAAAGCACAGGCAAATTATCGTTTCTCATTTCCTCCCCAGATATGTCCCAAGCCTGTCATAAATCTTCGCTGTGTGCTGTTGCTCGTTATTTTTACCTTGGTAGGTGTGTAATGGTTTCTTTTTTGAGGAGCAGAACGGCGCATTAGGAGTTTTAATTAGGCGGATGTCTCGGAAACAGCAGCTTGTTCAAAGTCATAAAGTGTGCAATGAATGGATGCTCATCAGTGTTTACTTTGACAAGCCACTGTCCTTTCCTTTCAAAAGCAATTCATGCCTGTGAATACATGTTTTTAAATACATCCGCAACAGGGTTTTCTCAAAGGAAGGTTTAAAAGTACAGGCATATTAAGAAAACTTATTTTGAAGGGCACCTTACGATGTGAATAGTTAGTATAGGTGTAATTACTTCTGCGTGTCTTTGAGCCTGTGTATACCTGGCATCATCACGCGTCTCGAATGATCCGATCACAAGTGAACAGCTCTAAGTACATCAGTTCACACCTGGTATTAAAACACGTAGCTACATCACTTCCTTTAGAAAAAGACCAAATGTGTTAACTGGCAGCCCAGCCGCAGTAGGCTGCACACTTAATCGCAATATCACCAAAGTTGCAACATGGCCAAGTGCATTATCCGAAACTCAGAACCAGAATTTTATGAAAGAGGAAAACTGTGAGAAAACAGCGTTATAAAGACGTACTGTAGTGCTGCAGACATGCCCTGATCTAAATATCTTGTTCTCTAGTGAGCTCAAAGAGATCCAGATAAATCATATTAAACATCTGGTGTGAACAGGGCCTAAGAAGACAGTGTTGTCTTTAAACATTTCCAATTCTGCACTCAGACAGGCCATTTTATTTTGTAATGCTGTCCGTCTTGGACAGGACTCCCTTGAAAGACAGATTTAATCATAGTGGGACAGGTTAAATAAAAATAAAAACCTAATAAAATAATAAAACCTTTACTCTCTGACATGGTTAAATGATGCATCATAGAGACTTTTTTTCCCCCCAAGTACTGCAAATATTCTCCATGCGGTTGCGTGTAACCTGCTCTTCTTAGCCTTTGTTTTTCTGAATTATCTTTGCTTAATTTTCATCCCGAGTCTGCAAACAAGATCTCAGGTAAGTGTGACCTTGTTGCTGAAAGGTGAGAGCGCTCTGCTGAAAGACCTTTTGTTTTTGTTATTAAAATCATGGAAGTGGAACATCCCAATCACCTGCTAAATCACGCTGCAGATGACCAACCTGTGATTAACTTTTACACACGAGTTCTGCCACAAACATTCCCGCCAACCCATTAATTCTTTTGGCATACAGTGACAGTGATGGGATTGGTGGGACTTGGAAACACTGCAGTGTGAAAAATGTCTGCGCTGTAAACTTTTGCACAGCGGTCCCAGTCAGAGCCGAACAACCTGACAACCTTAGTTTTATTCTCAACTTTAGTTACTGATGCATCTTTTTTTTCCACAGTTAAAAATAAACTGACCTGCACTTGGTCTCGGGAAACACGATGATACATTCTCCTTGCATCTCCGCCCTCACTTTATCCCTCCTTCACCTCTCCTTTTGTCTGAGTTGTCTTCCATCCCCTCATTAGAGTCCTATCTTTAATCGTGTGAGACATGGCGGTCTCCAGGGCCCCTTACCTAATTAACAGTATAGGCTTCTGCGTTGGATGTGTTTCGTTTTCACCAACTGCAAATGAGATGAAAGCCGCTTTGAGAGTTTGTCTGTAGATGTTCTAGTGCGAACTTTTCAAATCTGGTCACATGTACATTAGTATTTCTTGAGATAAGAGTTTATAAACTCACAAAGTGTCAAGAACTTAAATATTCTCGCACCTATTTTCCTTTTTAAACAGAGAAATACAACCGTTCACCTTCTGAGTTCAAGTTTCTCCCTTTTCCCGAACTAAGACGAGCTAAATTGGCTTGTTGTCTCCTCGTGAAACACGCTTCATTCAAACTCGACAGGAAAAAATGTAAAACTCACCAAAACCATCTGTGTCAGTCTGTCCACTCTTTCAACAACCACCAGCTCTGGTGTGGTCGAATTAAATACTTAATTCACTGCATGAAAAGAGTGCAGAGAGTTTGGCTCTGCAGGCTGTTCTCCTCTCGCTGCTCACTCAGTTCAGTGCACTCGTGGTTCGGACTGGATGAGGGCGCGTTGCAGAGCAGCGGTTGTCGCTCTATAATCCATTACATCAGCATAATAAAACGAGAAATATCGCTCAAAAAATCAGCCAGAAAAAACAGCCAGCAGTGGATTCAGCCCATCGTCGACAGGCGATATATTCTTCCAACCCTGCCTCAGATAGAGAAGTCTTTTAAATGACGTTACGATGGTTGAGGGCTCAGCAGTCGCAGCCATCGTGACGAACGATAACATCGTCTGTGGACGTCAGCTACAGTTGTTGGAGTCAGTCAGGTGGATTTTTGACTGAGCTTGAAACTTAATAATGAACCAACCTTTTAAGCATTTCTTCTGTCCAAAGTGAGAAGATCTAAAGATCTAACGTTAAAGAAAGCCAAGTCAAAGTAAGCACTCTAACATTACAGATATTGAGTGTCATAGACGAAATGTCCGGTGTAATTGATTATAGCTGCAACGGTTAATTGATAGTAAATTAATTGCCAACTATTTTGATAATCAGTTAATCAGTTTGAGTACTTTTTTTAAGAGGAAAAAAAAAGTCAAAATTCTCAGATTTTAGCTTCTTTAATGCGAATGTTTTTTGGTTTCTTTACTTCTCTCTGACAGTAAACTGAGTTTACTGTGAGTAAAACAAGACATTTGAGGATTTCATTTTAGGCTTTGAGAGACGCCGATCGCCATTTTTCACCATTCATCCGACATCTTTCAAAACACACAACTATCAATCAATTAATCGGTAACACCGGTGTACTTATGAGTTTGTTAACCGGTTGAGAAAATCTCCTCACCCTGGCTTCCCTAATAACGACCAGTGTGCAGACTGATTGGTAATAATCATAGGAGTGTGATTTATTGATCTTGAAGTGCTGCACTCAGCAACTCTAAACAAGTCCAGGTTTGATCAGGGTGTCTGACGATGACACACAATGCAGTGCTGGATACAAAGTGCTCGACAGCTGTATTACTGATAAAATGATCGATTCTGTGATCCTGAATCCTGAATAAATGAGACATTGTCTGACCTCCTACTGGCTCCTGTGAGCAGAAACACCAACTGTGAGCGAGTGAATTTGTGACTCACTCACTGGCTCACTCACATTTACTCACTTATATTTACTCACTTACACTCAGGGCCAAAACACACTGGCAAGCGCACGACATTGTCTAAACAGCCTATTATTATCTATGTGAGCCCACGCAGCAGTGCCAGCGAGACATGCATCAGCACGGATGGACGAGGCGTTGTCCTATTTTCACTTGTCAACACGGGTCAAAAAAGCAGCACTCGTTGTTGTGTAGCAGTATCTAGACCTCTGCGAGAGAGTCTCAGCGAGGAAAACAAACATTAAAAAGACATTTCCTGAGGAGGAGAGATACTGTAGCTGCAGATATCGGCTGTTGAGGTGTTGAGTCGTTTAAGATAACCACAAAAAGAATTCTCTTATACTTCATATTATGCTGTGTTGTTGCTGTGTCTATGGTGATATATTATATATACTGCCTGGCCAAAAAAAAAAGTCACCACCTGGATTTAACTAATCGAATAGGTAAGAGCCTTCCATTGGATAATTACTGCAGTGATTAATATGTTTTCATTTCTTAAACAACCATGTCAGAAGAAATATCCTGTGGTCGTGGAAAAGATGTTCCTCTGTTTCAGAAAGTTATTGGCCTGCATCAAGCAAAGAAAACATCTAAGCAGATTGATGAAACTACTAAAATTGAGTTAAGAACTGACCAACGCATTATTAAAGCCTGGAAGGATAGTGGTGAACACAATGAGAAGAGAACTCAAGGGACTAAACAGCTGTGTAGTCTTAAGAAAACCACTTATCAGTGAGGCTAATCGGGGAAAAAACGCTTCAGTTTGCTAGAGAGCATAAAGATTTGACTCTGGAGCAACGGAAAAAGGTCCTGTGGTCTGATGAGTCCAGATTTCACCTCTTCCAGAGTGTTGGGTGCATCAGGGTAAGAAGAGAGGCAGATGAAGTGATGCTCCCATCATGCCTAGTGCCTACTGTACGAGCCTGTGGGGGCAGTGTTATG
>JAJHUR010117089.1:1366-12129 GCA_027495735.1 Lutjanus campechanus | reverse complement strand
ATGAAATGTCCATCATTCTAATGTTCACATGAATGGTACCCAGGGCCTCCATATTTTGTGAATGAAGGTGTAGCTTTTAACTCTATCCAGCCTTCATGGATTCATCTGTTCAGGTTTCCTGACTTATACAGTCAGTTGGGTCCAGGTCAGGTCCCATTCTATTGGTTCTGGGTCTATTTAACATCATTAACATTTAGCAGAGGTCAGACTTGTCTCGGAGAACACAGATGATAGCAAACATTAGCAACCATGTCAATCATGAATAAGCAATCATTATTAGGTGCAAACTAGAACCATGAAAGGTTCTTCGGCTTGTCCTAATAGGAGAAACCATTTTGGTTCCTGGTAGAGACTTTTATCAAGGTTATAGCTGCCTAAAGGTTCTTGGTCCTGGAAACACTGCAGGAACCACTGGAGGCAGGTTCCAGGGAAACATCTGTGCAGGTTTCCTCAACTGCCACTAAACAATAAACTGTCTGAAATTAAACTTGAAGTCCTGAAGTCTTAAACTTTGATACTGTCTCCTTTTATCTTGCAGCTTGAAGTAAAAGGAGTTGTACCAGAACCCAGTCCAACACATCCAGAGCAAGCTTTATTCCTCAGAAACAGAACGAAAATGATTATTCTCTAAAAACCAAGCAAGAATCGGCTGTATTCTCCAAAATCTGAACAACAAAAACAAGCTTTATGTTGCAAAATCACAACCAGAGGCAGTTTTATTCTCTAAAACAGGAGGATAAAGTACTTCACTCTCCATAAACAGAACCAGAATGAGTTTTACTCTACTAAAACAAATGCTGTATGAGCTCTATTCCTGAAAAACTGATATCTCTCCTCAAAAAAAAAATCCCTTTACTCCCCCAAAACTGAAGCAAAACCAACTTCATTCCTCAAAAAAAGTTCCAGGCAAAGTTCATTAAAGTTTTCTGCAAAGCCGTTGAAGTGTAAAGCTTGTTTCCTCCTGTAATTGCTGTTCTTACTGGGGTTTGCATTTCCAAAATCTCTAAACTGAAAATGGTGAATAAATAAATGGTCTTAATGGACAAAATATGAGAATAAAACACAGGTTAACAACGACCCCTTTGGCAGTTGCAGTGGCATATTTACTACATGTGTTAGAGATTGTGCAAAAAAAAAAAAAAAGACTCAGGATAACCCTCTGCTGCAAGTCAACAGTGTTAATCCTCGAGCGACCGAGTTGCACTTATCTAGTGGTTGCGGATGTGTAAGAATCAGCCGCTGGCAAAGCTCCATCCCAGCGTCTTGGGTGTGAATGTAAATGTGTGTACGAAAATCCATAGGTCTTAGCTGAACTCGCATACACTCTATAAACCTGAGCTGACTCTGCCAGGCTACATGTACAGCAGCTCAAAACCACCTCCTCGATTAAACTCCGCTGAACGGATGACGACAACTCTGAAATATATCTGCCCGTTGAACAAATTCAGTCCATCAAAAGAGACGTATCTGAGCGAGGCAGACACATCATAACTCCTGTTCGACAAAGAGGCCCCTTATTACGAGGCAATTAAAGGCAAACAGAAACAGACAGAGACAACGGATCAGCCTGGCTGCACGCTCCCGCTGTGTGTCCAGGTGTCTCCACAGGCTGAGTGACAGATGAGCCTCTCAGAAAGACAGAGAGAGATCTTTTGTCCACCACTTTCCTCTGTTAAAATGAACTGTCCATTCCGCTGTGTGCGGCCGGCCATCAGTCTCTGAAAAGGCAATTTCAAACCAAATCTATTTTCTGAAAGACCCACCTGGCCAGGTTGAAGGCATCATCGATAAGTCCTGCCCTGTTTCCGACGGAGATTATCTGAGAGACAGAAAAAGGCACAGAGTGAGACAGACAGACAGAGGAACTCAAAGACAGAGTTAAACAGAAAGAGAAACAGTCGCACAGACATACTGGAGGGTTGACGTGGAGCTGCTGAATCAGCAGTTTCCAGTTCTGGAGGTCATAGTTCACTCGGAAGTAGCCCGTCTGGTTGATGTTGCCTAGCAACCAGGTCTTGTCATCCACCTGACCGATCCTGTGGGTTTCTGAGACAAAACAGAAAAATGAGTCGACAGTTTCTCCCTGGTAAAGAAAACACCACAGGTTCAACAGCCAGGATGTTTGTTAAAGGTCATCAGATATGCAGATGATACCACGCTGTTCTGTTGGGTTCCTCGACTGCATGAAACCGTGTCACTGCTTTCCTAATGTGATGTACATTGTTTTGGACCTGGAAGTTGAGGTCGAACAGACTAACAGTGAAGGATCATGGGTAGTTACTGAATGTGGAGGAAGATTTGAAAGAAGGGCAGAATTTTTCTAAATTTGTGGCTCATTGATGCCATGTGGGAATTAATGGCTTGTAAATGATATTAGTGTCACAGTTCAAGTAAGACTTACAACAATTCCAAATCTAGCACAAAATAACGTCCAAGGTCCAAGGTTACCTCGTTCAAGGCAATTAAACCAAATTTAAGTGATACTTTATAAAAAGTATTTTTGAACTTTACATGACCAAATCTGCCATCATACAACAGTCTTGAATTGTCCAATAACCAAAGTTGTGGACTCGAGTAAGACTTGAATCACAAATTTGACGACTTTAGATTTGATTTGACAAATTCAAAAACAACGTGCTGCTTGACTTGGACGTTCACACCTCTGACTCGTGACTTGGACTTTTGGCTTGAAAATACTTGATACCTTCCCCAAACAAAAAACTGTGAATCCATGAATAAAGTAATTCCCTCATTCCCTGAGTCAAGTCACATTATTAAGCAAGTCGACACTTTAACATCCAATCAAGTTGCAGGACTGAACCATGCAGAGCTAACATCATGTTACTGAGCTCCAGCTGGAAAATGATACCAAAGATCATTTTGTTCAGGTGCAAAAACTATGAGGTGGTCAACAACAACAACAACAACAAAACAACTGCAAAGAACGTGCAGGTCAAAAATTACAGACGAAGATGCAACAACTTCCAACTTTGCTCAGCATTTGAATTTGTACAAAGATCAGTTAGTAAAGGTTCTGTTGTTAAAATGACAACATTTGGTGAAGATCGTGTTTTGACGTGTTTAGAACTGGAAACTCAACGTATAGTGCAAAGACTTGAGACTAACTTATGACTTGCAAAACAATAACTTGCAAATAATTAATTATTTGCAAATTGATACAAAATCTTGAGGGGAAAAAAGTAAACTGCACACTATAATGTATTTATTTCACCTTCATATAAACACTTTATACTGACTGGAACATGTGCTGCATGTACAAAACAAAACGCAGCAAAGACTTTAAAAACCGGGAACAACTAAATATAAACTCCATGATCCACACCACCTTTTACACCATCACGCCGAAAGCAAAGATTGTGTTGATTATAGTGGCATCACAGCCTCTCACAGAAAAACAAGAACATCCTCCGAGGCTGTAAAATTGGGTTGTAAGCTTTAGTGGAACAGCTTCAGGGATCTTTCAGACTTTGTCTAACAGCCAGGTGAAGAAAACAAGGAAAATAGCTGCTGACCCAAGTCTGGCCCACTTCCTCCCTTCCTCCCTCTGCAGTGGAAATTAAACTGTCTTGAAGTCTTGAACTTGGAGACTTTGACCGAACACTTTGCAGGCAAGAGGCGTCGTACCAGTCCAACACCCGTCAACAGCTGTTAATAAACGCAACCAGAGCGAGCTCAGAAACAAAACCATAATTGGCTGTATCCTCTAAAATCTGAAGCAAAACGAGCTTTATTTTCCAAAAAACACAACCAGAAAGAGTTTTATTCTCCAAAGCAGAAGAAAAAGGTCATTTATGCTCCATAAAAAGAAGCAGAATGAGTTTTTATTCTCCGAAACTGAACCAGAATTACCTTTACTCTCCAAATCCAAAGCAAAACCAGCTTTATTCCTCAAAAACAGAAGGTTTAATTTCCAAAAACAGAACTAGATTTAGTCTTTTTTGTTCCACAATAAAACAAGAGGAAATTTTCTTTTTTATGCTCTCAAAACTGAAGAAGGAAGAGATTTGTTCTCCAAAAACAAAAGCAACATATTTTTTTAACAAAACAAATAGAAAGGAAAGCAAACCCAGCTTAATTTCTTAACAACAGATCCAGAATGGGTTTTATTCTCCAAAATCCAGATGTATTATAAGCTCTGTTCTCCAAAAACTGAAACAAATAAAGCTTTATTTTTCCAAAAACCTTCTCGCAAACAGCTTCATTCATCAAAAATAGAAGCCGACTGAGTTTTAATGTTCATAAACAGAACCAGAAATGTCTTTTCAAAATCAGAAGCAGAGAGAGTTTTATTCTCCCAAAACAGCAACAGAATAAATATTTCCTCACAGAAAACAGAGAGAAACTATTCTCTAAAAAAACAAAGCAGAAGCAGCTTTATTTCTCAAAAACAGATTCTGAATGAGTTTTACTCTCCAAAAGCAGATGCAGTATGAGCTCTATTCTCTAAAAACTGATATAAATAAAGCTTTATTTTTCCAAAAACAGTTCTCTTCTGCAAAACCAGAACCAACAGTGACTTTATTCAGAACATAATGTGTTTTAATTTCCACCAACGAAACTAGAACTGGCTTTTTTCTCTAAAAAACTGAGGAACAAAGAGCTTTACTCTCCGAAAAGAGAAGCAGAATAAAATAAAATGACAGAGACAAACAAACTGTATTCTGTGAAAAACACAAAGCAGAAGCTGCTTTATTTTCTAAAGAATCACCGGAGAGAGTTTTATTCTCCGACACGTTCTCCGATACAAACGTCGCCTCCTTTCATCCTCAGTCTGAAGTTTTAAATTCCATCTACAACATTTTAAAATCCTTTGATTACAACAGAAAACCTCCGATAGAGACGATAACTACACACATTACACTCAGGGTTCCAAAAGGGTTCTTCCTGAGAGGCTTCTGAAGAACCCTTTAATCAAGAAAGAGTTTGTCAAGGTTTTTTGTAAGACTGAAGGTTCCATTAAGAACCTTTTTCATCACAAAAAAAACTTTTCTGAAAGACAGGGTTCAAATCCTGGAAGAACTTTTTCATCGTGTTGGTTGAGGGTTCTTTGTTTAAATATAAAAGGGTTTTGGTAGAACTCCCTGGGAGGGTTCTAGATAAAACCTTTGGAATATTAAAGGGTTTCCAGAAGAGCCGCTCAGATGGTTCTAGATAAAACCTTTGGAAAATAAAAAAGTTCTTGGTAAAACTTCCTTGGTGGGTTCTAGGTAAATCCTTTGGAATAAAAAAAGGTTCACGGTGTAGAGGTTCCACAGAGAACCCTTCTATAGTGTAATCGTTCCACGTGGAACCCTCTCATGAGGTTCTATCCAGAACCTTCCAACTTTCTAAGCACGCCAACAAGAACTCAGACTGGGGGATCTACCAAGACTCCTTTTATATTCCAAGAGTTTAATCAAAAACTCAACTGCGGGGTTCTATCAAGATCATTTTATATACAATGTTTTCACCTAGAATCCACCCAGGGGGTTCTACCAAGAACCCTTTTATATTCCAGTGGTTTAATCTCTCCGTTACAAAAACAGCAGCGGTTTAACAATTAAAAAACAAGCCAGGATATTCTTAGAAAGTCATCAGATATGCAGATGACACCCCACTGTTCTGTTGGGTTCCACGCAGTATTTTATTTTATTATTGTGATGAGTTTTAGTCTCCAGACAGATGCACTGTGGGCTTTATTCTCCAAAAACAGATCCACAGAATTATCTTCTTCAAAAGCAGAACCAGGATTAGCTTTATTTTCCAAAAAACCAGAGCACAACCAGCTTTATTTATTTATATATGTATGAAAAAATCTGAATCTAGGAGTTTATTTCCCCCAAAAACTTAAGAAAAAAAGAGTTTTACTTTAAAAAACAAAACAAAATAGAAGAATAAATATTTCCTAAAAACCAAAACAAACAAAGAAACTGTATTGTCTAAAAACCATAGGAGACCCAGCACAAAGCAGAGCTTTATTCTCCGGGAGACAGAAACTGAACCAAAATGTTTTTTTCTCCATACAAAGAAAAATTAGTTTTTGTCCCCACCCAAAAAAAGACAGAGAGAGCTTTATTTTGAAAGAAAAAACAGAGTAAAACTTCATAAACAGATTCTCTCATAAACAAAGAGAATGAGGTTTATTCCCACTGCTGACAGAACACTTTTTTTTTTAATCAAAGGAATATACCTGTGAGTCTGCATTTTTTTAGTCCATTAAGCACAAATCACATATCTGCAGATAATGAGATAATTAATTCGTGATCATAAGACATTTTGCTCTGTTAACACAACAAAACGCCTTGTTATCTCAAGTGTAACGAGACGATTAAAAAGAACTTTTAGGGGGATGTTCAATAAATGAGTGTTTCATGGTGTGAGCACTGGAAGCAGACAGGCTTTATGGCGTACCTGTCTTGTTGTTGATCCAGATGAGGCTCTCTGAACCAACAGAGGATGCATTTCCCACAGCGATCGTCAATGGCACCTGCCACTGTAAGCTGCAGAGAGGGGAGAGTGATGTCAGTAATGGTCTTTGAGACCGGATTGAGTTTTATTGCCTCGGTTATCAGATGGAGAGACATTAGAGGGAGAGAGTGATGGTCAGCGACGATCATTCGACATCAGTCAGCTGGAAATGGAGCGAGAGACACCGGCTGGGTTAGAGGAGAGCGAGGGAGGAACAGAGAGTGAGAGCGTAATAGCTGCGGCAGCCGGCGAGCATCAGTCAGCTGGAAGTGGCTGAGGGTTATTGTCTCTCTCAGAGAGGCAGGGAGGTTAAATGTGCTGTCCAGTGAAAACTGTGTGGAGTGATTTTTTTTTTTTTACATTTTCAGATGAGCTGAAAAATACTCTACTGCCCGAGTGAACTCCCCAAACGATCCGGACTCGGGAAACCGTTTAAAAACCGACTGATTATCCCAAAATTGCATCACCGCCGAGCTCAAACACGGCTGTTTTCCTCAGTTCCTGAGAAGTTGATTTTAAGGAGATAAGTGGTTTATTTGAAGAGCAGCACGATAGACAGAACGACGTGGGAGTATCTCAGCACTGCAGGAAAAAGAAAAAGATTTCTACCCAACGAAACTGAGAGCAACTGGACCTGAACGCAAAAACAGACCCATAAAAATTAGATGAGTTGGTTTAGAGCCAATTTAATTGATGTTTTATGGTCCAAGTGTTGAATAGAACCTATTTCCTAATGATGTTAGAAGCTCGGAGGTCTCGTTTTAGCAGAATCATATGATCATTTAATTTTCAGGAGTTGTGAAACAAACGTTCTCTGATACAAACGTTCTCCTCCTTTCTGTTTCCCACTCAAGTTTTAAATTGAATCTACAACATTTTAAAATCCTTTGATTACAACAGAAAACCTCAAGAAGAGATAATGACTACACTCCTAAAGGGTTCTTCCTGAAGGGCTGAGGTTCTACGCAGAACAATTTGCTTCTGACAGTCATCATCATCATGTTTGTCTGGGGTTCTGTGTACCAAAATATAAAAGGGTTCTTGGTAGAACCCCCTGGATGGGTTCTAGATAAAAACTTTTGGAATATTAAAGGGTTTTTGGTAGAACTCACTGGGTGGGTTCTAGATGAAACCTTTGGAATAAAAAAAGAACTTAACAGGTGGGTGCCACATAAAACCTTTGGAATGTAAAAGGGTTCTCTGTAGAACCTCCTCGATGGTTTCAGAGGGTGGAAAGGTTCTTGATAGTATCCCCAGGGAGGGTTCTGGGTGAACCTCTCATAGGGGGTTTTGTGGAAAACGTTTCACAGATGGTTTTAGGTAAAACCCTCTGAAAGGGGGTTCTTCCAAGACTCCTTTCATATCTAGAACCCACCTAGGGGGTCTATCAAGACCCCTTTTACATGCAATGGTTTAATCTAGAACTCACCAAAGACATTCTATTAAGAACCCTTTTAAATTCCAATGGTTTTATCTAGAACCCATCCAGTGGATTCTATTGAGAGCCTTATTATATCCCAAGGGTTTTTTTAAAAATCTAGAACCACCCTCTAAAGGTGCAAACAAGAAGGTAGAACCTCAGTCCTTCAGGAAGAACCCTTTTGGAACTTTTATCTCTCAGAGTGTACAGCAGCAGATGCAGCAGCTGTGTTCACACAGTGACTGTGTTCATTCACAGCGATGATGCTGGTTTATGTTACGTGTCACGTTATGACAGCATTCACAGCTAAATACACAATTATGCACTTATGCGCGAGAACGTCTACAAGAACGTAAACAAACAGTTGTGTGCATACAGGCCAAAACATGAGGTGGTGTCTGTTCCATCAAATGAACATCAGGCTCAGAACGTGCATCCTGTTTAGACAGTGTTAATGTTAATGTGAGCAAACTGCGAGAACATACGTCCCCTGAAACATTCATATGAACATAGAACAGGACAGGAACAGACAGAACATTCACATCCATCTTTTGCCACTTATCAGGGGATCTTATCGCAGGCTAAGCCAAGGTTGTCCAGACTTTCCCCTCCCCAACAATGTTTTCCACCTCCCCCTGGGGGATCCTGAGGTCTTCCCAAAGCCAGATGAGATATATAACCTCCCCCCAGCATGTTCTCAAACACGTATCTCCTACCAGCTGGACGTGCCCAGAAAACCTCCAGGAGGAGGAACCCCGGAAGAATCCTGATCACCTTCTTAACCGGCTCCTTTCGATGCGAAGGAGCAGCGGCTCTGCTCCGAGCTCCCGCAGGACGTCTGAGCTCCTCCACCCCGACTCTGAGGCTGAGCCCAGCCACCACACATCTCATTCTGGACGCGGCTGCATTCTTTCAGTCGGTACCCAAATCTGATAACAACAGGTGAGAGTTGGAACCGAGCTCAGAACAAAGCCTGCTTCACTACATTCATCACTCCACTTACCCTCACTCATGAACACGACCCTGAGATGCTTGTCATTAATAAAGTGGATAAATATTTAAAGAAAGCTCTGCCCTCTTAATGAACCTCTCCCGCCCACGACTTTGATGTGAACAAACTGCCCTCAGGTGAGACTCGACTCTGTAAACACACTTTTTTGAACTATCTGAAACGTTGAGCTCATTTGCTCAAACCCGTCCGCTGTTATTATAACACTCTGTAAAAAATAATCAGATAAAACCTTTGCATTTTGATGCCAGTCGGCCACCAACTTACCATAATAACCAACTTAACGACATAACCAAACTAATTCACGTCACATAGTTTATTTTCAAATTCCAAATGGCTGCAGACCAAAACGCCTCGGACAGACCGACAATCGATCACAGCAACTAAAGTTTGGGTGTTTGCATGTTTTCAAGCAGGAAAAAAATGGCGGCCCGATGGCAAACTTTCTTGATTCATATTTGATCAGCACTGCATAGTAGACAAGGCAAAAGCCCGACAAAATTCTTTCCAAAACCAACCTGGACCTGTCCCTCGCCAGCGTCCCAAAGCTGATTAAACTACAAGGACGATACATATCGCCCCCTGGTGGCTGGCTGCAGTATAGGTAATTAAACCCCGCCCCCTCTATGTTAGCAAATGAGACATGGACCAAACTAAAACATCAAAGTACATCATGCATTATTTTTCTGATCAGTTTGGTGTTAATTGGTTATTTGATGCAATATGTGTCGTTCATCTTTAAGGTTTGAACATGGAAGGAACATGGAAGAACATATGTCTCATGTTTTATATATTTTAATGTGTAAATGTTATATATTTACATTTAAGTGAAGTATGTGAGAACATCTTCCACCCCAGTTGGTTTGAGAGAATAACTATACATTTAAAACCACAAAGAGCTTTAAGCAAGTAAATTAGACTGTGAGGAGAGAGTCAGCCGCCGCTAAGAGCTCATTAGGAACAAATGGCTTCCTGATGCTCTTTGTTACTGACCAGTAGATGCTGTTTAAAACACACACACACACAAACACACACACAAACACACACTGCAGGAGCCTTACTCTAATCGGAACACTTACTGTATGTGCGCTCTAATGACAAATAACAGAGTCTTTATGGTGAGACCTCTTTAGTCCCATTTAAACCCACAGACTCAGTTTTTTAATTGGACTCATTTTGATCAAATTGATTCATATTTTAATTAAAGTGGATTTTAATTGCAGACAGAAAACAATCAGCAATGAATTCATTCATTTAAACAGAGAGTGTGTGCGTGATTGTTTCTGTGTGTGTGTGTGTGTGTGTGTATGGTCGAGGTCACTGTAACACAATCAGCCAGAGAAAAACCCATTCACCAATCCCATAACAACCATCTGTCGCTGCGGGCAACCATGGATCAATATTGCTGCCTAGCAACCAAATATTTAATCTGATATTTATATCAACCTGATTGACAGGAGTGCACCTCAATTACACACACACACACACACACACACACACACACACACACACACAAACACACACACTTAAATCACATCCAGTCAGCAGCAGTGTGGACAGCAGAATGTGTTTATTAATATTTGATCAAAATGAGGCCTGTTTATTTTAGACAACAGTGTGTGTGTGTGTGTGTGTGTGTGTGTGAGAGAGAGTTAATGGTTTATTCATCAAAGGCAGAAACCAGCTGAAGCACACACACACACACACACACACACACACACACACACACACTGTGGGCAAAGAGAAAGCCAACATGACTGTGTTGATGCATCAACAAGGGAAACTTTAGAAACTCCTCAGACAGCTCTTCATCTCTCCGTCCCTCCTCTTCCTCGTCTCGCTCCATTAAACGTTTTGATGCCGTGT
>JAJHUR010117086.1:749-24348 GCA_027495735.1 Lutjanus campechanus | reverse complement strand
TGTGACTTTTTTGCCTGAATTTCACTAATAATTCAGATCATGAAGGGAATGTGTCTTAATGTGTATTTTATAACATTAGTTTAACAGGAGCAAAGTGAAAATGATGGAACTCTGCCTGATGCACCTTGAATAATCGCTGTGTGCCTCATTGAAAATGCCAGTAATGGACAATAAAATAATAATAGTAATAATAATATCAAACTTCATGTGTTTCCATGTGTTTTTTTTGTTCGTGGACTCAGATGACAACAAGGCTCTGTGGGGCATCAACATCATGAAGAAGGCCAAGAAGACAGGCAGTCCAAAGGCCTTCGGTGTGCGACTGGAGGACTGTCAGCCTGCCGTCAACCATAAAGTGAGCCTTCGGTGTTTTATGATGAGACTGAAACTGAACAACTACACTAACAACATGACTCATAGCATCAAAATAACATGAATCCTACTTCTGTCTGAAAAACTCAAGTCATTTGTTGAAAAAAATGACACTGAGCATTTAGTTTAAACTTTACATTTTAGAAATATCGAATGATCAACTTAAGGAAACAGAAAAAAGATCAAAATTGATTCTATTTATTTTCACTTAGCAGCATTTGCAGGTTATATTTTTTTCTGTGATCAATGCCATGTTTATCCTGGTTCCATTATTTGTTTTTCACTGTTCACTAATAACATTTAGACTTGAAGATAAGCCGGCTTCTATTTGTTGAAGCTGTTTTGCAAGTGATGAAAAAGTAATAGGCTGTTGAATTTAGGGAATAAACCATATTTTGAGGCCTTTTTTGATTCTTACTCTTCAGTTATGCTGGAAAATATATTTTAAAAGCTCAAACTCTTGGTTATTAAAACTTTTAAATTTTTTACTAAATGTAGACATCAACCCCACCTGATAAAAAATCTGATGGAGTTGACGTCTTACAAGTTGACAAATGTGACATTTCAGTATATGACTATATTGAGCAGCCAATTAATTTTTTTAAAGTGTCTCAGAGTCTCTTAATGTTAATCAAAATACACATTTTAAAACCATAATTCTTATTTAGCTTTGATTTAGAAGGGCTGCAGAGTTGACATGTTATGGTTGAGACACATCTGATAAGCAATATTATTTAATGTATTTGTCTGAAAATAGAAAGTTTACCAGTGCTTGAGCAGTATTCCTGCCTTTTTTTAAACCAGGAAGTGAGACAGGGATCCTTAGGTTATAGCTAACCCTTTTTATGCCTGATTAAATCATGTTTTTGTTCAAATCTGACAGAGTTGACAGACATCTGTCAAATCTGACACAACTTTAAAGGGCCAACATTTTCATTAAAAAAAAGATGATTATAATAGCACATTTTTACACCTCTGTTATCAGTAAGTGTTGTTAGTTTTAGATTTGGAAGGTTTTTAACACATTTTTAAATTGTGTCTTGTCTGGGACAAGGCTGTTTTTTGGCACAGAGCAAGTTTAGAAATTAAAAAAATGAAAGCAAACCACAACATTTAATAAATTCCATATACTTCATATATGTAAATGCTTAAAGAATACATTTTCACCAAAAAATTAGGCTGTTGGCAATAATTTTGAAGTTTTATTTTGGACATGGTCTCAAGAATGGGTCATAGTGGATGAGATATTGGGAGACACAGATAAAATCTTGTATCAATGCAGGTTTAATTCTATCACGAAGACACAGTAGTGTGTTAAAGTGGTTTTCAACCTGGGTCATAGAGTCACTGCAGGGTGGTGGGGTGGATGACCGGGGGGTGGACTTAAAGTTGCATGAAAATGATTCATGTGATGACATAAACAACAGAGTGCTCTGATTGTTACTCAGGCTGTTCACCAACCTGAATCTGTTTATTTCAATATAAATCAACTTGACTTGTTTTCTTTGTAATTTCCTCAGTGTTCTTCATGATTGACAGAAATGACATTTTTTTGGCTTCTGAGGGAGGACATGACAGAAAAAGTTTGAGAATTACTGCTCAGTGCATTTTCAGAAAATTTGATCAAGGACCGAGTTCTATCTAAAAATAACCAGTCAGATAAACAGCTGCAGCAGGGATCATTGAAAGAAATACACATTCAAGTGATGTAACATAAAGGGTTCTTCAGCCAGTCAGTGTCATGTTAGATGTTGGATTAATGCAGTGGAGAGAGCCATCATCTCCAGGGTTTAATCCAGATTGGATCAGATTTGCTAGACTGGTATCAGGTTGGATCAGTTCAAGTAGAACTTAAATAAATTAGGGCTGCAAATAATGATTATTTTCATGTAATGATTCCTTTAATGATTGATCAATCTGTCGACCATTTTCAGCACTAATCAATTAGTTAAAAGTCTGAGAAGAAGTCCTCAAAAAGTCCTCACATGTCTTGTTTTGTCCACAACCCAAAGATATTCTTAAAAAATTACTCAAACTGATTAATTGATAATCTGGATATTTGGTCATTAATGTAATAATCGATTAATAATTGATGAATGGTTGCAACTGTAAGATAAATATATGAGAAAATGTTTTCTCCTCCTACTCTTCACAGTTTGTCCCTCTGATCGTGGAGATGTGCTGCGGTGTGGTGGAGGGGACAGGTTTGGAGTACACTGGTATCTACCGGGTGCCGGGGAACAACGCCATGGTGTCCAACCTGCAGGAGCATCTCAACAAAGGCCTGGACATCAACACTGCTGAGGAGGTGTGTAGGATACATGCTTACATCAGTGTATATATATATAAATATCACACAGAACTTTAAAAACACTGTCTCTTTAAAGCTGTTCTTTTTATAATGCAGCAGTGTAAATAGAAAGCCCTGACTCTTTGTGTGTCCACAGAGATGGCAGGACCTGAACGTCATCAGCAGCCTCCTCAAATCCTTCTTCAGAAAACTGCCTGAGCCGCTGTTCACTGACGGTGCGTCCAGTCATCCTTTCATTCTTAAGTGTAGCGTGAATCATAATGAACATGTATACATGTATGACCACTCTCTGTGAACATCAAGTCCATAAGACATTATAATGCACTGATAAGGCTTTATAAAACTCTTTATAAATGTCTAAAATCATGCATGAAAACTTATAGAGGTTTATGACGTATTGGTGTGTATGTGGATATAGTGTGTTATAAGTTCAGCATTTATAATGCTTTATAGCTCCATGCCAAAGTGACAACAGTGTTTGATAGAAGAATAGGTAACACATTTATAGTGCATTATGGGGACATTCATAGTGATTAATAATGCATTCGTAATGCTTCAAATGCTTTTTAATGTATTTTATCACCAGTCATAAAACATTATAGATGTTATTTAACTGTATAATGAATTCTAACACTAAAATGAACGCTAACAACCAGCAGTCATTTTTTAACATTTCTTTTGCTGCCCGTTGTTTACATGTGGAAATGACCACTTAATGCTGAAATATTTAAGTTTTTGTAAAATAGTCCTTTCATTGTATGTTACTTATCTGTCTGCTCTGCCTCCAGACAAATACAATGATTTCATCGATGCCAACCGGATAGAAGACGCAGAGGACAGACTGAAGACCATGAAGAAACTGGTATGTGTCAAAGGGCAACAGGATGTAGAGAAATGAATATGTTTGTCATCTAAATCACCATTTGTGTCCTCTTTGCAACACTCACTCCCTCTCATTCTCTGTCCAGATCCATGACCTCCCAGATCACTATTATCACACCCTCCAGTTCCTGGTGGGCCACCTCAAGAGGGTGGCAGATCACTCTGAAAAGAATAAGGTAACCTAACCTTCTCTTATATGCAGTGTTATGACAGACTGTGGTCACTGATGGAGCCAGATATGAACATAACTTTGATATTATTTCCAGATGGAGCCGAGAAACCTGGCTCTGGTGTTTGGTCCCACTCTGGTGAGGACGTCGGAGGACAACATGACTGACATGGTCACCCACATGCCTGACCGCTACAAAATAGTGGAGACACTTATCCTGCACGTAAGAACCAACAGTGGCTCCCTACGATACAACATGAACACACAGTTCTTTACAAGTTAGTTGTGTGTTTGGTCTGAACATCGTCCAGTGATTCTGTGTTTTGTTTCTTCAACAGCACGACTGGTTCTTCAGTAATGGAGACTTTGATAAGGAGGAGAAGGTATGTTAGAGCACAGCAGTGCAGACAGCTCAGAATATCATGAATACAAGGGTGCTTTTGTACTCACAAGTCCTTATTTGTTCTTTTAGGCCCCAGAGGATAAGAGGGACATGCAGCCTGTGCCCAACATTGACCATCTGCTGTCTAACATTGGCAGACCGGGCATGCCAGGAGAGGCATCAGGTGAGGATCCAACACTGAAATCATAATCTAATCTGTGACACTTATGCCTTGATTCCACCGGATCGATGACGTCAGTCATTGTCTGTTGTTACCCCACCAGGAGCATTCTGCCTGCCCGATTTTTTTGACTTGCTCAGATTGTGTTGATTGTCATTTTTCCTTGATTTCTCACCTCTGAAGCTAAATAGTTTTATTTTGAAAATTGACTGGATGCTCTGTGCTGTTCCTGTGTTTGACTTCCTGCCTGGCTTGATAAGCTCTGTGCAGAATGACACAACTTCCGTCAAAAACAGATTAGGTGCATATCTGAAGCAGAGCAGAAGAGAGAGACAGTTCTGAAACACGCTACAGTGTTTCTAGTGGAATCACAATCATTGTCTAGAATGCCTTTTCCAGCAGGTGCTTAGTAGCTGGAACACAACAGAGTCATGTCTGGTGGAATCAATACCTTACATACTACGTGCCATCTGACCACATCTAAAAGCAAAGGTGTTTAGGGATGTTCCCAAAAACTGCACTCAATGGCAGAGAGAAAATCTTGGCATTATGCATAGGGACAAGATCATAGACTGTATAGATAGTAGGAGTGTAACGGTATTTGTATTCGCCCCGTACCGTCACGGTACGGGGGTCACGGGTCGGTACACACAGTCACATGACGAATACATGAGTGAGTTAAAAAAAAAAATCGCTCATTGCTCATCGTTTGTTTGTTTTCGTTTGTAATATCTTCTTCGTTTGTTGTTGTTTGTACCTGCTTCTTCTTCTTCTTCTTCTGTGGTAATAGCGGTCGCTGGCAGCTTTTAGGCTCATTACCGCCACCTAGATTGGAGTCAGGACAGTTGCTACTTGACTACCTCAGTATAGCACTACTGTATGTTTTTTTTTCTTTTCCTCTGTATGAACAGAATGAATGTTAAGAGAACCCTCCAAATACATTTCTTTTATGTTTTATTCTATTTATGTTTTTACTTTTACAACAGGAGATGGTGTAAAGTTTTGCAGTCAGTTGTGGTCTGCTCAAAATAAACGAAAAAAGATAGTCTTGTACATGTGTGAGCTTTTGTTACTTTTTCCCCACTGTACCGAAAACGTACCGAACCGTGACCCCCACACAGAGGTATGTACCGAACCGTGACTTTTGTGTACCGTTACACCCCTAATAGATAGTAAACAAATCTGAAAAGTGAAGCCAATGCAGAGGTTCCTTAAACCTCCATTCTTTCTAATGGCCAGCAGGGGGTGACTCCACTGGTTACAAACAAACAGTAAGCATATGAGAAAATGGCTCTACTTCTCACTTGATTTATGACTTCAGTCTTCAGGTCTCAGCTGCTTGTTTCTTCTTCTATACAGCATGATGTTCATTTTGTAAATGATGGTCTCATTTAGAGTAAAATAGACTAAAAAGAAGGGTATGCTTCAGGGCTTCCAATGAAGATAGAGGCGAAGCAATGCATGATATTTGGTTCTTTTCAACATATCCAAGCCCAGTACACAGCATATCTAAGCACAGGAAACAGGAAGGGAGAATTTTGACCAAGGTTCCAAAAGGAGTGGGACTTAAGAAGGGTCAGTTCCTGTCAACAGCAGCGTTAATGTTGGTTCCGGAAAGCAGCCTCCACAAATGCGACACTGGAAATGTTTTGGAGGAGGAAGTTTGATGCTGCATTTACATGTTCCTTGGATGGTCCCATTTCCTGAGTTTGGAAGTCCTTCTGACTTCCAGGTATTCATGAGCTTGTAAGAGGTACAAAGTGATTTTGTCCCACCAGTACATTCACCAAAACCACTAAAATACTGCTTTATCTGACACTATCAGGGTTAATGCTAATAAACAACATTGCTTACTAATCTAGATCACTCTACATGAACAGCAGGTAACAGTTACAACCTTATACCACTTGACAAATTACATGAATTAATAAAAGTTATCAACCAAACATTTACTTTTGTCCACCATGTTTCTGTGTATAAAATGTCATCAGACAATGACTTGACAAGTCATGCACCGAAACTTTTGTGGACTGTCCAAGTTGTTGCTCCAACTTGAGGAGATATTCCCGTAAATTTTCCCTTTTGGAAACGCATTTTTCCGACACCACATGAATGCAGGATCCAAAAACCACTGCCTTTGGAGCACACTGACCCCTTTAGCCCCAAAACGAAAACTAGATACCTACAAGAATGCACAAGCTTTCTTATCCTGTCTTACCTTATGTGGGTCTTATGGAGGCTCTGTTATCTGCTTGTGTAGTTCCAAGAGTCCAGAATGAACTGACAGGAAGTGTAATCTTACTAGTTTACATTCACCCTGAAAGAGATCGGGAAACAGTCTTTAAAACAGCTCAGAAAAGAGAGCTTTTTTTCATAAAGATGACTAATGCCAATCAAAAAGTTCATATTTACAGTAATTGCTTCCCCTCTACATTCAGTACTCCAAATGCTACCAATCAGTGACGCAGCTCAGTGTCTTTCCTTCTCTGTACGTCTCCAGCTGTCATGTTTCTGCCTGTTTACTGATGATGTTTCCTACTTTTTCTCAATTTCTCCTTTTCCCGGACCGTTCTGCACTCTTTCTCTCTAGCTGAGACAGTGGATCAGCCTCTTCGGTAGGACCAGGTCTCCCTCCTTGTGTGTTTGTGTTTGGTGTTTCCATCACACTTGGATTCATTTACCGTTCATTTACTTTCCGTCAGTCTTGGTTTCCCACCAGTACACCGTCATTCCTCTGTCTTGCTGATGTTGGTGAACTCTAGCCATTTTTTTGTACTTAAAAGTTGCAGTTGTTTGTTTGATTTTAAAGATGAATCCCCTGATAATGGCTAGAGTTCTCCAGAAAGGTTGCAGTGGTAGTGTGTGCTGTGATTAGCCAGATATCACACCTTTGTACCATTCCTAACACGACTATCACCACCTGCCCAGTGATGACATGATCCTAATACACATCTTGTTCATTTCTGATAGATTCCACCACCAGCGATTCACTTAAGTCAAAGGTAAGCAAGAAATCTCTGTCTTTTACTAATGCTTGGAGTAGGATCATAGATTCTGGAATATGAAGTGTGGAGTGCTCGTTATTTGACTATTTGATTGTTTCAGCTTTCTTCAGGCTCCAAGAAAGATCTGAATGCAAGGGACTTCCTGCCCATGTCCATCATCTCAGCTGTGACCCGCAAACGTAAAAAATGCCTCAGTACCCACCTGCAGGGCAGCAGCGCTGACGAGGACTCTGAGCATGAGCCAGTTAAAGCCAGCAACTACAGGGGAGAAGACGGAGGTGAAGGGGAGGAGGAAGAGGTCGGAGGAGAGGAAGAGGCCGTCAAGGGAGAACATACGATTCCTAAAAAAGAAAAAAGGGATGAAAAGGAAAATGGGGTGAAAGCTGGAGAGGCCACAGAGGGAAAAGATTCGTTGGCAGGAGAAGACAAGGATGAAAAGGATGTTGGGAATGGAACAAACCAGTTAGAAAGGGAGAGCAGGCAGAGAAAGACCTTGCCAGGAAATGTGCCACAACCTCGTCCAAACAGTTTCCTCTGTTCACACCATCAAATCCACGCCACATACCCAAGACCCCCAACTGGGACTAACCCTCCTTCCCATTTGAAGCCTCACAGTCTGTCCAGGGGACGCCCCACAATCCCTTTCTGGATCTGCCCCACCAGGCCTCCCAACCTCTACCAGGCCTCCAGCTTTCAAGGGACCCAGCAGCCAGACTGGAACCAGTCAGCGCCAGTCCGCTACAGGAAGACCAGAGGCGGGAGGACGAGGGCTGTGTCCATGAATCTGGACCTTGAGCTGGGCAGGAGTGAGGACAGAGTGAGAGGGTGGAGACCAGAGAGGGTGGAGGTGATCAGAGTCATTGAGGGAGCAGCAGGTCAGCACGGGAATGTTGGGGTTCCTCAGGGATCGATTGCAGGTCCCGGGTTGATTCAGCAAATAGATCGCCTCCCTCGTCTCGCCCAGGAGGCTCCGCCTCTCTCCTCTTCTTCCTCTGGTTGGATAGATCAGAGCGCCCCGGGGTCTTCCACCGTGGTACTGAGAAGATCGGCCCTGGACCCGCGGGACAAAACGAGAGCGTGGCGTCGTCACACAGTGGTAGTTTAACCCGACTGTTTCATCTACTAATGCAGTACGAAGTACTCACAAACACTGGATCACCTCTGTCATTGCTTCTAAAGCCAAGTGTCCGTCTTGTTGCTTTGGGGATCTGAAGTTGGAGACGTGATCTCATGGTAAAGGATTCTCTGACATCGTGTGCAGTTGTAGAGTTTCATTCCAAAATAAGATAACCACCATTTGAAAAATGTGAAACTCACTCTGAAATCAACAAATTCTTGCATTCAACTACTTTTGAAGCAATTTAACTTAACTCCTTAACTTACAAAATAACTGTAGATGTAATTATCCATGTCCTTTGTTGTGCAAAGAACATTTGGGTTGGAATGAGATCCTGGTATTTCCTGGAAATTCTCACCAGAATCCCAGTGGGATCCTATGATATTTAGTTTTAACTCTGCTTCCACACATCTGTTGTATAGTTCAGCTGCCATTATTAAGGCCCAGTCACAGCAGAGAGTGGCACAGAGCTCAAAGTTCATCTGTGAGTCCCTGTGAAACAGGTGTTAGATGTTTGGTGGTTAGATAGCGTGTACTTACAAAGGCTAGAGACACACTAGTGTTAGTCAGTCACAGTAGCTCTCTAGCTTGCCAACTGACGCTTAGCTTGGTTGCTAACAGGTCAATAAGTTTGCACAGTTTGTAACCATCTACAAAGCATTAGCATTTTGTGGGGCATTTTAGTTCTGCGGAAGTCAAATAACTGTGGACGGTGCCACACAGCTGATAGACTCCAGTAGAGGAGTAAAACCTGACCAATCCTGGAGTTTTGGAGCTGATGCTAATACCAATATTTGAGAGTAAAAAAAATTCTGGCCAGTACTAACAAACTGTAGCTGGCTAGCTAGCTCACTAACATAGCAAACAGATGTGATAAGCATCACTGACATGACAGTTGGCTGGGACAGGGTCATATCAGAGTTCTATTGGAAAGGTTAATTGATGGAAACATTGCTTATTAACATCCCAGCAATATATCTGATGAACTCATCAACAAATTACCATGAAGACGCCGTTTGATTCCACAACACTCAGCTGTGATGTGTACTCTTCTCCATATGCTGCAGATAGTGCTGAGAGTATTGTAATCAATAGAGTTGGAGTGCGCTCTGCTCAACAAACTATGATGACGCCATTTCTAAATTTCCCCAAGCATCTTTTACTGCTTTATGTTGCAAAAGTTATCAGAGCCTATACTGATGTATTAGTGATGGGCCAGTATTGGTATATTTATGTACCAAGCTCTATTCTGGATTTCTTCAGTGGTCAGCACTGTTAAGACAATGTGTTATCGGTCAGAGGTTCAAATTCAGAAAAACAAACAAAATCAGTCAAATTCTTTTTTAACTTTGTTAATTATAAGTTCTGCAAATAAATTACACTCATGCAAGCATAGACGTGAAGGGAGTCTGTAACCAGAACTGTAACTGATTTAAGAGCATAGTGTGTTTAAGAGACGCTGGATGAGTTACACAACATTATCATGTGTATTAATAACATGATATCAATATTAAACTTTTTAAATATCATGGTTTTTGGGGAATTACAGGATATTGGGTTCATGCATAGACCTAGTACAGGGGTCTGCGCCTTCTCCCTCTAAATTTTGCCAGTGGAGAGAAATGGAGAATTTAATAGTTGCAGCTCCAGAAAGACTTTTTCTTTTTTCTTTTAAGCCATAAATGTGTCTTTTAAGAGTAAAGGCTGCAGAGCCCTGACTTAGTGCAACAGTACCAATACATGATCCAGCATTTCTGATACTGGTGGATACTGGTATCTGTATCAGAATAACCCTACTTTTAAGAGAAAAAAGTAAAAGGTCTCCACAGTTCTGTTTTTAACTCAAACTAACTTTATGGTGAGAAATCCAAGGACTAATATATATGACGTATTTCAGATTATTTAGATGAAGTTATCGAAGACTGTCACAGTAAAGTTTTTACAGTGTTATTCTTCATACTACCACTCGGTGGTGCCAAAGTGAGGAGTTCTCAGATCCAGCACTCACAGCTTTAACATAAACTCTTAAAATAAAGTTTTGGAATGAAACCCTTCAATTGTAAACTCAGATTGATGAATGGTGATAATAAATAAGTTTAAAAAAAAAGAGAAAGCCATATTAGACATTTGAAACTCAGCTCCAGAGCTCCAGCAGCTGCTGTCACACCTCAACCCTCACCAGCAGAGTCACACTGTGCTGTACGTCCGCTGGTGTCTTCCCTCATGCGGGCAGACGGTCCGTATGCACGCTCTCTCCTGTCAGCCTGAGTGCAGCACAGTCCACTGATTCACAGGACTTCAGTTTACTTCTCAGCCCTTTACGAGCTCTTCCAAAGCCTCCTGTGGATCTGCAGGGAACTTCAACGATCCGTGGGAGCAGAACCTCTCACTCTCTCTCTCTCTGGTTGATGTCACTCGGGCGTTACGCCAAAGCTTCCATGGACTAAAAAAGTGCATGCATGGGGTCAGTGACATATAAAAATATGCAAACCCTAAGTGTTCAACACAAGCCTACCGTGCTTCCCTGAGTGAGTGTGTGTGTGTGAGAGTGTGTGTGAGAGAGTATGTGTGGGGAGGAGGGCCAGAGTTTCAAGGAGCAAAGCGTTTAAGGCAGCTATGTGAAGTCATGCCAAAATTATTATTTTTTGTATTTGGGTAATTGTATAATATCAGCAGTTTGGAGCCAAGAGAGAACCTACGAGAACCTTAGTGCAACAGTGAGGCTCCAGTTTCTACATTATATCAGTGTTACTAAGAAAGTATCGTCATGGGAACAGTTCAAAGTGGGCGAATAACCTCCTTAAATCCAAAACCACTGAGTCTTACCTGAGTGATATTTTTTGCATTTTTTCCTTTTTCACATTTTCAGTATTTCTGCTTCCTCCCCAGAACTTTACTTTTGTTATTAAGCCGAGTCTGAAAAAAACAAAAAAACAAAACAAAAACAAAATGGAGCTGACCCAAACTGTACTGCCAACCAGTGTCGTCCAATCAGACTCCATGTTTGTCTTAATCATATCTAGACTCAGTCTGTCCTTCTCTCTGTCTGTGCCCTTGTGCATGTACTTTATGTACGTGGGTGACTGTGCGTGGACCAATTTTGTAACAGTTGTACAAAGCCTTGTTAAGTTAACCTCTGTATATAAATATTATACATAATATATTAAATTATTTGTTTTGGAAATGTGGTTGTGTCTGGGTTTTTTGTTTTTTTTTTGCTTCAAATGTTGAATTGATCTTCACAGAGTTAATAATCGCACACAGTTGGAAGGGTAACTTCTGATGCAACTAATTATAAGTATCACAATATTCAAGTAATGTAACTTGATTACTTTCCATTACCTTTGGATTACCTCAATATAAAATATGGTGAAATTGTTTAGCCTGATATATTGTTTTTAGCGCTGCAACAAATAATTATTTTCATTATTGATTAATTTGTTGATTATTTTCTCAATTATTTGATTCATTTTTGATCCCTGAAATGTCAGAAAATGGTGAAAAATGCTGCTCAAAGTCCAAGATGATGTCCTCAAATGTCTTGTTTTGTCCATAACTCAAAAATATTCAGTTTACTGTCAGAGAGGAGTAAAGAAACCTGAAAATATTCACATTGAAGAAACTGAAATCAGAGAATTTTGATTTCTTTTGTTAAAAAAATGACTCAAAATGATTAATTGATTAATTAATCCTGTCAGAATCTTGACAGACAGGAAGAGTCTAATGAAAGACACAGTCCGGTGCTTTTGAGGCTTGACTGGGGACTAAAAGTCAGGATATCTCGTCCTCTTTGACATCAATTTTGACCAGTCTTTTTTAATCTGTCTATTAAATCCCCCATCATTAGGGTTGGTGGATCAATGATTCTGATTTCTGATTTGTATCATGATTCTACTATCTTTAAATTTAAGTTATAAATATTCCATCCATCCATCTGCGTGGATGTGAAATTTATCCATTATTAAGGGACAGTTCGCCCCAAAATCAAAATACGTATTTTTCTCTTAGCTGTAGTGCCATTTATCCATCTAGATCCAAGATTCTCAAACTGTGGTACGTGAGCTGCTTCTAGTGGTACATGGAGGAATGTCAGAAATATTTTCAGTCAAAATTTTGCAGCATTTTAATTGAATAATATATTTTTTGAACTAATTTGTTTAATTTTAAGCAAACACGAAATGAGAAATGTGAGTTAAAATAAGTTTTGACTTTCATATATTTCTGTCTCAATATCAACCTGCTACACAGTCACAATCATGCACGTAGCAAACTCATACGTCACGATTGCCAGTAGTTACAAGCAAAATGGGTGAAATGAAGAGAGTAAAGATAAAAATAAATGCTTCATGGCTCTAAATGGGAACTATCACAAAGAGAAGTGCAGACCAGGACAATATTTGATGCTGTTGTGAAGTGGACAACAGTGAACTTGTACTTGTGCTAGTGGCTACTTAAGAAGCACCTGTTACCACCAAATCACACAAAACAGGTGGTACTTGGAGAGCTCAGTATTTTCTGATGCGGTACAAAGTATAAAAAGCTTGAGGAACACTGATCTAGATAGTTTGATATTGAAATATAGATGGATTATCTATCAGCTGAGATAGAAATGATAGATTTATATGTCTGCCTTCTCTCTAATATAATGGAACTAGATGGCAGTTGTGTTGCTCAAAGTACCAAAAAAAAAAAAACATTTGAGCAACACATCAGTGTTGTCTCGCTCCAACAATCCTGACCTGGTTGCTCAAGATAATCCACACACCTTGTTGTGAGCAGCTTCATGTTGGAACTACTTTCTTTCTACTGAACTACACCCATCACCCGTATCACTGCGCCGCAGGAAGCGTGCAGGAGGACGCCATTAATGTTCACATCCTGTCACCAGCAGGAGCTTCCCAAATCAGCCACATTATTAGACGTTAACTGCAGTTAAACTGCAGGAATGATGATAAAATTCTTCATATCTGTCAGTGACATTTGACACAACACAACCTTCTATTCAATATAGACTTCTTTTTTTTTTTAATTTGAGCTCATGCTTCAGTTTTATACATCAGTTATTCTATCATTTAATGACAATAGTCTCAGTTACACTTGTCATCTTAGTGTACTTGATGATCTGATTACAGCCAGAGTCACACTCCAGTACAACAAAACATCCGATTGTTTACACTGATACTGGATTCACACAATCAGAAACAAATTGTTGTCAGATGGAATTACTGCACAGTTAACGCACAAACAGTTTCAGAGATGGAGCACCAAAGACAGTTTCATTGTAAAATGTAAATATTAGACAGTGATTAACAATCTGAGGTCAACAATCAGATCTGAAAGATGACACTGAAATGACAAGTGTAGTCAGAACACAGCAGCTCCTCGCCATCATGAGAAACTTTCAAAGTGACCGTGACATTATTACAACATGACCTCATGTGTAGATGGATTTTCTTCCAGTGGAAAGCAGATACTTTGGCTGCATTGTGCTGTTTCTGACACTGATAATATTCTGTATATTACAAAAGACCCACATGTAGATGGAATCTGGTGAATTTACATGATGTCTCACTAACTTGAATATCTTTCATTCAGGCTCCTCATGATCAGTAAAAGCACTTATCCAGGTCAATATCTGCGTCCTGCTGATTCATCCAGTTGAATAATTTAAATAAAGATTCATTTGCTGTAGTGAGTGAAAGGATTTCTGGTTCCTGACATGTAAAAACAGTCAGATACATTTCTCTCCACGCAGACAGCAAGTCCACAATCTCCCCTCCCTCCTCTCAGTGCACACAGTGAGGAAGGATGAAGCCCCGCCATGAATTCATGTATGATTCAATCCTTTCTGCTGTGAGATTAAACTTTCTGCACCGATGGGTCACTGTACTGCAGGTAAACGTCAGCTCCCTTCATGAAGATATGCGGCTTCTCTTCTGGGCTCTCCTCAGCAGGTAGACCACACCCTGAGCGACGAACGGCCACAGCAGGAAGAGGAGGACGGTCTGACCGGACACGTCAAACGGCCACCAGCTGTCCTCCTGAGACAAACGTCAAACATGTTGTTATTTATCAGAGATCACATGGACAAGAGCTGACACAACACTCAAACAGTGTAATGTGAAATACCTCAACATCACACATCTGACAGCTGGCGTTCAATAAATATTGTGTTGATGTGTACACCATAAACAGAAGGCTTCAAATAGACCCCTGTGATTGGTGATTGTCTCAGCTGACACTGATTCCAGTGATCAGACCCAAAAAATTCTGACCTGAGCACCCTTAAAGACCCCCTGCAGTGAAAATGATGTTTTAACCTTGTTCACATGTCCATGTGGTGTTTTCATGTGCTACAAGACAGACCAGGAGCAAAAATAAGCTGTAAACACAACTTGTCTGAGCATTTCTTCCTTTGAAACTGCAGTGAGCGAGGACAGTCTAAGCCTAAGCTTAGCCTAAACCTAAGGAACCAATCCTGTTAACTGAGAGGGTGGTGGAGAAGTCAGGTAGAGGAAAAACGCTGTTCTTTCATGTAATCAACTGTCATTTTGTGCTTCTTTTACTGAAAAAAAAAAAAGATCAGTTCAGGTACTGTTTAGGTACCAGTACTGTTTTAAAGGTTTGAGCACTGGAATCAGGGGGGGAAAAAAACCCAGAAGATAGCTCACCCTCCTCCTAACAATCCACTGATCTAATGAGCTCCCTCAGGCGTATGCTTGGCAGAGATAATAAGCATCTTATAATGTCTTAAAAGTGTCTTATTTCCTATTAATACTTGTTACAAGGACCTTCATGTAAAGCTGAACCTGTTACTTTGAAATTATACACAAAGTGACTTTATTACTGTTTTCTTGACCACTTGGAAGCAGCCTAACAGGTTATAAACTAAACACTGACATATTATCACCTTATAGTTTCCGTTCACACATCCAGCAGACACAGACCCACATCATCATTCATTTGGACTCATGCTTGTGTCTGTTTCAGGAAACAGGCTCAACAACCTCAAAGTAGTAGGACCTGCTAAATGCTCCACTATGTTGACCAGCTACTCTCTAACTACAGTATGTAGTGGAAGTGTAGTGAGACTGAACCAAAATAATAAAGTTGCAGGCTGTAAAACCAAAATAAAGAGCTAACAGATGCTAAAATGCTCTGGAGAGCTGAGGGGAATTAAAGGGTTGACACCTTTCACATTACATTTGTTTCACTGTAATATTAAAATAGGTCGTAAAAAGGTCAGTTTTTATAGCAGGTTCCAGAGCTTTCAAGCACATCTCACCACCTAACTGATCAGCTGATGAAGACAGTGAAAAGCTGAAAACTGCTGAGACCAGAATTAACTTTGATGTTGACAGTGAGCAGTTAGTTTGAGGACTTTATCTTCAGTTTATGATGTTCATGAAGAAAAAATCAGTACTTTTCAGAGGTGAGATGCTGCTTCAGTCCTACCTGTTGTTGTGAGGCTGTGGCTGCACACTGCAGACATGGTCTCCACTCTGAACCCTGAGCCTGTCACACACAAGACTGCAGTCAGTCTCACAGCACCGAGTGTTCAACATCAGATGGTCTTTCTATAACAATTCAACACTTTTGTTGTCAGCAGTTGTCATATCTGTGCTCACATGTGTGGCAGCGAGCCTCTCCACCACCTCCAGCCTCTCCATCACGCTCCTCATGTCCTCTCTGAGCCTCCGTAGAGCCAGGATGATCTGCTGCTGCAGCTGGGCCTCATGCAGCCTCTCGACCCCGCCCTCTGAACCGTCCCCTCCTCCTCGCCCGGCCCCGCCACCTCCTCCCGGGGCCCCTCGCCTCGGACTGCCCTGAGGAACGCCACCTGCAGACCAGAAGAGTTCTTAAAATTTTGATATATCAGACAAACACACGCAGTCACAGTGACAACAGGAGTCAGACTTGATGTGTCATGCAAAATGTGGAATGACCCCCAGCACATGAAAAAGTAATGACATATAAGTATCAATAACAATTGAATCATTGAATAAACTGTATAGAATATAAATGAAAGAATAATTAGTCACATTTCTATTTTATAAAGCCACATTTCATGACCTCATGACTCCCAACCAATCACATGTCCCCTGCATCTTAAGTAATCAAGTTCAATAACTGCTCCCAGATTTAGGGACCTGTAAAGTTATGTTTGAAATTGACATATTTGACAATATTTGTAATCTGTGGCCACAATTCAAACAGGATCAAAAAATATTTTGTCTCTTGTCATTTCCTACAGTTCATATTTTTTCCAAAATAAGGTCCCATGGTGATCCACTGGAAGGGGCGTGGCTTGGGCTCTCTATCCTGACTCAGCTATTCAGCTGCTGCTGTAAATGAACTCAGTGCTCCCTTTACTTATTTCACTTAACAAAGCTGCACATGCTACCTGCTTACCTAGGTTGCTAACCAGCGAGGCAGGTTGTGAAGCCTGGTTAATTCCTCAGTACAGCAGACAGAGTGTTAACAACAGTAACTAATGAGAGCTGGTTAATTCAGAGTTACTTCTGCAGCATTTTAAATCTACAGATGTTCCTCAGAGAGAGTCATACTCTGTGGAGCTAGCTAACCCTGCTAACAGTCTCTTCACTTTGATGCTGACTATCAATCTAAGCTCACACGCCAGCCTGACTAGTTAACCAGCTAGTTAGGCAGCATTAGCAGCTTTATGAAGGCTTTAAAGATAAAGAGCTTTAGTTAGTGTGTGCTGTGTTTATTTACAGCAGCACTGTCTAGCTGGCTGATTCAGAATGACTTTGGGTCTGTCCCAGCACCCACACTTGTGTGACATATTTCCAATAACTGCCACTGTGCCAACGTGCCCGCACACACTGCCAGAGACAGAGAGAGAGAGGAGTAACACTAATAATATTAATAAAGCATCTTATAGACACATTCCTGCCAACAACTGGGCAGCAGACTGTGGTGAACAGTCGGATACACTGACAAATACAATGAAACTTAATAAAACTCTGTTGTTATGAAAATGAATGAGGAAATAAAATGTCATGATGATGAATTTAGTTTTAATTACTTCCACAATTATTTCAAAAATATTGATTTATACTTATTATAGCAGCTTACGTTCTCTCCAGTTGTGGTATGAAGCTTCCCTCCCGGTGTCTCGACTCCTCCTGCTGGGACCCTGACCCTTTCCGTCCTCTGCTCCTTCTCCACCCTGACCTGCTCCCACCTGCCTGACCTCCAGACGGCCCTCCAGCTGCTGGCTCTGCACCGGAGACGACTCCAGGGACACGTGGCCGTTATGGAAACCATTGGACTTGACGACTGGAATCTGGAATTTGAAACAGTCTTAACTTACATTTGATGAAAGTCTCCGTTTACACTTTTCATTCAGAGGTTTTGACTCCACGCTGCTGCTCTCTGAATCCTGTCTGATTCTCTGCAGTGATGTTAGTTTGCTCTGTTGTTTTCCCCCACATGCTGCAGCTCCCTGCTGTCAGATTTGAGTGAGTGGTACTGGGCTGCAACTAATGATTATTTTCACTGTAGATTAATCTGTTGATAATTTTCTCAATTAATCAATTAGTTATTTGGTCCATAAAATGTCAGAAAACGGTGAAAAATGTTGATCAGTGTTTCTCAAAGTCCAAATGTTCTCTGATGTTTTGTTTTGTTCACAACTCAAAGATATTCAGTGTCCCATCAGAGAGGAGTAAAGAAACCAGAAAACATTCACATTTAAGAAACTGAAATAGTTTCTTTTAAAAAATGAAACAAAATGATTAACTGATTATCAAAATAATTAAGGATTCATTTATTAGTCAATTAATCGTTATAGCTCCAGGTTGGTACCTTAATATTGCTGAGTTGTTCCACTGAATCCACAGAGTCGCAGAAGATCTCGCTCTCCGAGTCGCTGGTCAGCACCAAACCCTCACTCACACCAGAGTCTGTACGACAACAGACAGCAGTTCACAGAAAGCAGAGGAGTTTATTCACATCTGTTGCATTATTAGTGGATAATAAACAGGATCGTTATGGGAATTGGAACTTTATGAAAGTGTGCAGGCTCAAACAGACAGACTGGTAGAATCTCCTCGTTCCCAGTGCCTCCTGAGTAAATATTCGCCGACGTCCTTTTATTTCATATTTCCATGTAAATGAAAAAAATAATGACTATGAGAGTTAGATGAAGTCTCATTCTCAAGACTGTTCATTCTGCCCTGATGAATAAAGATGAGAAAAAACAGATGGCTCTGCTCAGACAGACAACATAATTACATCCCAGTAATCAGCATCTCACAGCACTAATAAATCTGGCAAAGTGCTTCGTCTTCACCAGCGGCCTGTCAGGTGGGAAGAAAGGAAAACAAAGAAGAGAGACGACCTCTCTGTGGACACGTTTCTATTATATTCAAACCGAAAGTCAGACTGGGTCTGTTGTTCTCATTAAGACAAGCACTTTGTAGATTAAAGACATGCAGAAAAAACACAAAAGACACCTAAAAACACACAATCCCACAGTGTCTGTCAAGTTACATAAGTTGATTGACTGGATAACATGTATGTTACGTCCCTTTTAGGACTAAAAGTAGGTTAATGTTGGTGTAGCTCAAAGCTCTGTGTGGATTCAGGGTGTGTTGCTGTGTTCCGTTAACATATTGTTCAGTTTAACAGAGCCGAGCTCACAGGAAAACATCTGCTCCTTCTAAAAGATCATCTATGATTTCTCACAACTCATTAACAGACAATAACTCGTTCAGTGAACATTTTACATAGTTCAGTATTAGATTTAGATCCATGTTGTTCCATAATGTTCATCTGTCTTAATGACAGTTTACACATTTTTACAGCTGATTTATTTGAAGTTCAACTGAGTGAAACATGATGCTGAATTTTGCAGAAGACCTCAGTAAAACATAAAACATCTGTTTACCAGGTAATAAACATGATGATCAGTGTCTGATGACCAATGATGACAAATCAGTAGTGATTTATGTATTCATTCTGATATGATAGGGGAGACCTGGGATGATAGTAACTTCTGTTGTTTGAACATCAGTAACTCAGTAGTTGTTTGTGCTTGATCTGTCAAACTTTGACACCCAGAACAAATATTTGTCTACTATGAATAAAACTCTATTGGATGTCTACTACACAATCACAGATTGTGAATCCACTGTTACAACCTTGCCCACTACTGAGGTGGGTTGTAACAGTGAGCTGGGGACAGATGTAACAATGAGATGTAATTTGCTAATTTAAGATCCACACAATCCAATTTAAGAGAGAACTTTTTTTAAGGATAAAGAACAAAGAGTTTTGAATAAAGTGAACAATTTAAAATGACAAAACGATTACGATAACTAAAACGAGTTCCATCTTGACTCAAACAAAACAAAGACTAAAATTTGACTAAAAGTCACAAGACTAACTAAGAATTTTACGTTTCTACGTGCACTTGTCTGATCCACGTCATGTTCTGAGCGAGTTCTCGACAGGAAGAAGACAGGCTCTCTCTGTTACCTACCATTAGCGATGGTGTTGGCTGTGAGGTCTATAACCTCAGACAGGTTGAACTCTTGATCTGGATCTTTACCCTCTGCAGGAGAAGAGTCTTCTTTAGGGGCACCCTGCTCCTCATCCTCATCCTTCATCTCACTGCCTTTAAGACCTACAGGAATGGACAAACACACAGCATTAATTGATCAAGAAAATGATCAATGTTGATGTGTCACACTAACACTGATGTACTACTGATGAGGTACATTATAAACAGTCCAGGCTCTCTGCAGACACCCTGATCAACAGCATTGTTCAGTTCAGAGGTGGAGAACACTGCTGAGCCAGATCTCATTTCTTATCAAAGATGATCTCCCAGCAGATCTCAGCCCAGCCCTGATTTTCCACTCATAGGCAGCTTTTAGAGATCAAATTGCCGCTCGATGGCTATGTGTGGACAGTTAAAAGGTGCAGTCTGAGAGCTCGTCAATGTCTCACCTGAAAGATATCAAGCAGGCTTCATATCTGGGGACAGAATTTCAAAACCTTTAATAGAGATCAGAATCATCCAGATAGGATTAAATGTCCAAACTGGGGATTTCAAAACCAGGAGATATGATTCTGATCCTGCAAAACTGAGAAACACATTTGGTAATCCAGTCCTACACAGATTCCAGATCAACCGTTGTTTTGGGTTTTTTCAAAACTTCAAAGGTAGAGATTAGGGTAGTTTTCATGATTAAAATCAGGATAACCCTGATTTAGTGTAGATTCAAATGGACGTAGAGACGAGTAAGATTCATGACACATATTTAATCAATCTTAAAGACAAACTGAACCATAGAAATGTTCGATTTATTGCTGTTCAGCGATATTATGACGCACAAGACAGACGAGAACTGTGTTGCCTGCTCGTTGTGAGTTTACACATAAGTTCATCAGTCATCAGTATTAATAATCTAACGTCACTTCTCAAGTGTGTTCTGACAAAATTGTTGGTGAAAGACTTGGTAATGTGTGGCTCCTGTCACTGATCAGACATGCAGTGCACAAAGCACCACAACTTCAAGATATCTGATTACAAGATAGAGAGTTTTGTAGTGTGGACAATACAACAGTCTGAATGTTGTGTGACCACGGCACTAAAGGCCGACCGTCAGGCTCACTGACCTTCTCTGAGTGTGAGCAGTGACTCTGGAGGCCGCGGCATGTCATCGATGACCAGGTAGAGAGGCTCGAAGTGGTGGAAGAGCGAGGCCGTCTTCTCGTTCATGGGCATGGTGTCAATGACCTGCAGAGTCAGCGGAAACCTTTATTGATCACTGGGCTGCTGATTAATTAACTAATCACTGTGTTCATCTGAACAGACACCATGCTGCTCACAGACTTTTTATTCATCTGTGTTTAAAGCTGCACTTCACATCCACAGTGTTACTGTGAACTAATCTGATCAGGGGGATAAGAAACAAGACGGAAACCTGATGGAAACAAAATATTGTTAATACCTAAACATGGTCTATTTATTACAATCATGACAGGAATAACACATGAACTTATTATGTTAAACTGAAATGTATGAATGAAATAAATGCATCCTGTACCTCCTGTGCTACTTTCTTCATCTCGTCCACGTATGCTGCCATGGCGCTTTCACTGCTCATGTCCCCCAGCCGGCTCCACGCATCCCTGACACACACACAAGAACATCAACCACTACTCAACATGTGATTCGACTACGGTACTCTTGACCATACAGTGTACTGTGCTACTGTATAATTCCATGTGAATTCTTATTTTGCAACGTCATAAAAATGAGGTTTTTTTGTAAAAATACACTCATTCTGAATTTGATGCCTGCAACAAGTTCCAAAAAAGTTGTAACAGCAGCATGTTTATCACTGTGATACATCAGCTTTTCTTTTAACAAAACTCAGTCAGTGTTTGTGAACTGAGGACACTGATTGTTGAAGTTTTGAAAGTGAAATTCTTTCTCATTCTTGCTTGATATAAAACTTCAGCTGCTCAACAGTCCTGTTTGGTCTCTGTTGTTGTATTTTGTGCTTCATAATGCACCACACATTTTCAATGGGAGACAGGTCTGGACTGCAGACAGGTCAGTCTAGTACCTGAACTCTTTTACTACGAAGACACACTGTTGGAACACGTGCACAATGTGTCTTAGCATCGTCTTACTGAAATAGTTATTACGGATGCTGGTGGTTGAAGTTAGCACTGGTAACAATCTGGATGTCCATATTTTCCAAAAATTGTGGCCTTGTCCCTTACATGCAGAGATTTCTCTGGATTCTCTGAATCTTTTAATGATATTATGGATTGTAGATGGTGAAATCTATAAATTCCTGCAGTTTTCAGTTCTTAAACTGTTGGACTATTTGAACACACAGTTCTCCATCTATGCTTGTGAATGACTGAGCTTTTCTAGGATGATCCTTTAATACCCCATCATGATACTGTCACCTGTTACCAATTTAATCTGTTTATCTGTCGAATGTTCCAAACAGATATTTTTTGAGCACTTTTTGTTGCTCCTGTCTCCACTTTTTTGAAATGTGTTGCAGGCATCAAATTCAGAATGAGTGTATATTTACAGGCTAAATTTAATTATCCCACAAGGAGAAATTAATGTGGCACGTCTCATTTACAACACAGAGCACAGTGATCTTAAACACGGAGGTATACAAAAAACAATTAAGTTTATCAGTTTAAACAGTCTTGTCTTTGTCATGTATATTCAATTGAAAACAAATCAAAAACTATTTGCGTCATTCATTCATCATTCATTTCATATGTTAAGCTGCTGAATCATCATTTAATTGTTTCATCTCTAAAACATTAGAAAATAGTGACAAATGTCCACCAGAGTTTCTCAGAACTCAGGGTGAAATCTTCATCTGTCTTGTTCTGTTTCACCATATTCATACCATATTTACAATGATATTTACAATGATATAAAACAGAGAAAAACAGCAAATCCTCACGAGCTGGACCAGAGAATGGTTGGCATTTCTCCTTGAAATGTTTGAAAAAAAAAAAGAGTTATGAATTCATTATCCATTAATATACTAATTGATTAAGCAGCTAATGATTTCAGCTCTGCAACAAAAGGACAAACACAAGCTTAAAGCTAGAGGCAGCAGCTACCATCAGCATCTTAATCCGTTAGCAGTGAAGTGAACTGACAGGACATGTTAGTGACTGTCCATCACTTTCAAACCCCACATTAACCTCAGAGTTTGGCCATGTGTCCAGTCAAGATTTCCTTCATCAACACTGATCCTCTCTCCACTCACTAAGTGTGCAACACAATCCCTAGAAGTGTAAGTCTGCATGTAGTTGTGTCCCAGGCGGCAATACAAAACCCACGTGGCTGCTCTTTATCAAGAACCAAAAACTGTTTCATTGCAGGGCTGTAACTAATAATCACTTTCACTGTCCATTAATCTGTTGACCAATTTCTCCATTAATTGATTTATTAATGGAGAAAATCTTTCCATCAACAGATTCATCTTTCCATCATTTTCTCTATTAATTAATTAGTGGTTTGGTCCATAAAATGCCAGAAAATTGTGAAAAATGTCAATCAGTGTTTCCCAAAGTCCAAGATGACGTCTTTGTCCACAATCCAAAGATATTCAGTTAACCTGAATATGAAATCTGAGAATTTGGACTTTAAAAAAA
>JAJHUR010117082.1:695-15042 GCA_027495735.1 Lutjanus campechanus | reverse complement strand
CAGACAAGAATTCACAACTTTAAACAGTTTAAAAAATGTGTTAAAAGCCTTCAAAATCTAAAACTAACAATAGCTACTTATAATATAGTTATAAAGGTGCTATTATAAGCATCTTTGTTTTAAGATTTATTGTGTTAATTTAAAGATGCGTCCCAGATTTCCGTCAGCTGTTAGATTTTTTGCAAAAGCATATTTTAATCAGGCATAAAAGGGTTAGCTCTATTCCCTGAGGACCCCTGTCTCTCTTCCTGGTTTAAAAAGGGTAGGAATACTGCTCAAGCACTGCTAAGCTTTTTATTTTTTGACAAATTAATGAAATAATATTGCGATCAGATGTGTCTCAACATGTCAACTCTGTAGCCCTTCTGAATCAAAGCTAAATAAGAATTATGGTTTAAAAATGTGTAGTTTGATTAGAATAAAGAGAACTTTGAGACACTTTAAAAAATAAAATGGCTGCTCACTGCGACGAAGCTGTGAAATGAAAAAATGTAACATTTTGTCGACTCTGTAAGGCATCGACTCTGTCAGATTTTCCATCTGACAGAGTTGAGGTCTACATTTAATTTAAAAAAAAGTTTAATCACTAGTAGATTAACAGACATTAGTTTGACCTTTTAAAATATATTTTCCCAGGATAATTGAAGAGTTAAAATCCCTTCAAAATACGGTTTTGACCCAGTTTTCGCTAATGAGTTAAAGGCTAATTTTAAGCCTATAAAGTTATCCCTCCTGTCCCAGGATCTGTGAGCAGCGCAGAGCAGCAGACAAACCTGCTGACAGTCAGAAACACCTGCTGACAACCGACAAAAAAGGGGAAAACAGCTCAATTTGTGGTTTGCTAACAACGGTGTAGAACAAGTAATAATAGGGCGCGCTTTAAAGAGACACCAGTAGCCACTTGGAATTTTTTATCTGTTATTGCTTCCCTCAACACCAAATGTATGTAGTAAAAGATTCTTGTAAATGTTGAATTCTTCCACAAGGCGCGCATTTTCAGCCGGTGCTGGTTCCCAAATGCTGTGCCCAGGCACGCTGGTGTACTGTGAGGCGAGCTCAGGTGTGCCGTGGGATTTGGTGATAAAAAGTTATGAAATAATTTTTACTTTATTATATAAGTACTCTGGATGGCACTTTATTTGAAAGGGTGTGCATAAGACTGTCATTTCACAGTCATAAGCATTTCACTTGTCATGAACGTGAAGGAGTGTTTATGAATGTTTATGACAGTTGTCCTTTAGTGTCATTTGGTCAATTATGCATAGTTGACATTCTTTGAGATGTCTTTGTTATGACATCTTGACACTGACCAAGACAGGATAACCTGCTAATGTCTCTGTAATAACAACTTGACATTAGCAAACTGTAGCTTTATGTTTATACCATTATATGTGCTTGGTTTTGACACTGGCCATCATGAGTCCGTTATTAGTGTGTCATTAAAGTTTTCATTGTCCTCGGGTAAGACTTATTAGTAGATTGGTCAGAGTTATTCTAAGATATTCCAGGACTAGAAAGCTTTGTGCAGTGGGTGGACGTCTGTATGAAGCTTGTTAGATCCAAACCACAGTTGATGTTTATATGTATGAAACCAGTCCAAGACCTTTCATTTGTTATTGGTGTGAAACGCCTGAGGCTGGATCTTCTCTCTTTTAATCTGCTCTGAAGAGGTAGAAGATGTTCACAATATAAACAAAGCGCTGACGCTAGGTGACCTGGTGTGTATGTGTGTGTGTGGGTCTGTTTATGTGTGTGTGTGTGTGTGTGTGTGTGTGTGCGTGGCCCAAAGGTGCTGTGCTGGAGAGTCCACACCCTCTTGGGGAGCAATAAGCATCCAGCATTAGTCCCATTTAAAACATTACACCATCTACGCCCTGGCTGGATAGGAGGCAATAATTAGAAAACTGAGAGACGGAGGAAAGAGAGAAGTAAAAGAAATTTAATCAGAAATATTTACTTTAAAATAAACTTTGGTGGGAGATATGTAGTTCAGGTTTACCTAGTGCACTAGGTTGAGGTTTCCACCTGAATACTTCCCATTAACAAGTCTCAAGTTTTCCTGGTACTTTTGAGCTGCAAGTCTGAAAGAAGAAATAAGTCTGAACCATACTGAAAGAAGTTGCTGTTTTTTAAAGGAGTAATGGTAATCTGGGAGGAATTATGTTCCCGAAAAATCTAATATCACTAATAATTCATAGTTAGACTGAGTTAAAGCGACAGTTCAACACCAGTTTTTTCTCTTACCTTTAGTGCTATTTATCCATCTAGGTAGTTTTAATGTAAAATACAGAGTTTTGGAGATATCAGCTGTAGACATCTTTGCCTTCTCTTCAGTATAATAGATGGCACTCGGCTTGTAATGTTCAAAGCATTGAAAAATACATCTTTAAGATTCAGAACCAGTGTCTCTTTACAAAACCCATGAGCCACTTACTCAAGATAATCCACGGACTTTGTTGAGAGTAGTTTCATTCAGGAACTACTTTATTTCTAGTAGAAAAGAAAGTTGTTCCTATAGATTCTGCTGCAGAAAGAAAGTAGTTCCTACATGAAACTGCTCAACAAGGTGTGAGGATTATTTACTTATTATACATCTACATGTACCTGTGCTCCCGCAGTTGTCCGTGTGTTTCCATAGTGACGATGAGCCTAGCATGTGGCTATTAAAGCCTAATACTCTTTGAAACTTTTTACAAGCAACAAAGCATCTGACAATGTTGTTCTCACAGTCTTTAAGCGTGTCAAAATCCATACAAACGTCCAACTTGACCTTCGACAATATATTGTCCAGAATTTGGTGGCTTCCACTGGCTACCTTTGCATTTATTTCATCCATTTTAGCTGTTAGCTAACATTCAGCACTGTCAGATCAAACAGTCACGTCCACTCCTTGGCAGGATGTGGGGTCAAAGCTTGTGTCCTAGACTTTGGCAGTAAAATCCTGTTAGGTGACTAGACTTGATATTATTGTATTAGTAGATATAAATGTTAAAATTGCAGCCTAATAAATCATCGTTTCTAATTCTGTTATGATGGATTCCTTATAAACCTTTTTTTGCACTTTGGTACCTGGCCTTTTCACCGTCTCCTCCCACCAAAACCATGTTTAAGAGAGAACATGGTGAGCTTCCTGTGGAGAGGAAAGAGATAATAGACACAATATGTAAAGATCACTTTGATAATCTCTTGCCTTGCACATTTGTTTCTTTGAGTAGTCTCTTGTGACAAGCGTTTTTCAGTTCATCAATATCATCCACATATACTTGTCATCAACGTGGAGTTAACCTTTACCCTCATTCATTTAGTCCTGGAGTGCTGCACATTGAGTGGAGAGTTGCTCCTTATACGCAGCATTTTTCTATGGAAGTTAATGTTTTCAGTAACACATAGGAGTATTCTTCCTCCATCTCTTTCTTGCCAGACACCTCTCAGCGGTGTTGTCTGTGCTGGAGTGCCGCAGCAGATTCAGGGGAAGAAATCATTGTTCTTCTCGAGGGCTTAAAGAGCTGGAGGAAGTCATAGACAGCGCTGCTCCCCCTCCTCCTTCCTGCCTCTGCCTCCTTCCCTCACCCGTTATCATCTGTCTATGAAATAAAGTGCATCACAATGCTCCCATATGGCCAAATGCACCAGAGAACTCAAGTGCTTTGCATGATAAATGATTCGCAGTTGGAGAACAAGTACAGCTGGAGAATGCTCTCCACTGATAAATTGGGTTTCTATTATACAGAGCTGATATCGACTTTTTATGAAAAAGTGTGTATCCTCCAGTCAGCGTTGTCCAGTTTAAAATGATAGGAATGATGCTGCTGTTGATTACATATTTATTGTAGAATTGATTACAATTTGTTTATAAGATCAGAATGATGCATTGGATCATTTTGTCTATTCGATCAAGTAGATGCGTCATTTGACATGATTTCCCCGGCTTACATATATACTGCACATCAGCTCGCTATGCTGACGGCTCTGCTCAGCCAGCTGTACAGAGGTTGGCTGGCGAGACCTCTTGTTTTACAGCTTGTTTGTCTGTGGTGAAGATGGCTGGGCACAGCTAGAGAGGAACAAGGCTTTTGTTTCATTAAATGAAAACTGTCTGCCCAGTACTACACTTCTACAATGAAAACAACATCTTGTTACTGTGGGTTTCAAAGGAACCTGTCCAGTCATGTCAGCCAGGTTAAAGATAGCAGTAGGTAGGTCACTCCTAAATTGTCTAATACAGCAGCTTGATCCTGCAGGCACGCTTCTAGGGTCACTTTTGCACATGCAACGCCCCGCAGTCAAGTTAGCAATAATGAATCTGCAATGTCCAGGTAGACATCAAGATAAAGGCACAAAAACAACTTCGGTAGGTTCAGCAAACAAAACCACTTTGGTAAGATTAGGAAAAAATCATGCTTTGGGTTAAAATATGTACATTACTTATATACATCCATTCATCCATACATCTTCAACCGCTTCTCCAAAGTCGGGTCGCAGTGGTAACAGTTCCAGCAGAGGACCCCAGACTTCCCTTTCCCTGTTCCCTGACTGGGGGATCCCAAGATGTTCTCAGCCCAGGGTGAGGATAAAATCCCTCCACCTAGTCCTTGGTCTGCCCCGTGGCCTTCTCCCTGCTGGACGTGCCTGGAACACCTCCCTCAGGAGGCGACCAGGTGGCATCCTTACGAGATGCCCAAACCTCAACTGGCTCCTTTCTATGTAAAGGAGCAGTGGCTCTACTCCAAGTCCCTCACGGATGACTGAGTGTCTCACCTTATCCCTAAGGGAGATGCCTGCCATCCTCTTGAGAAATCCCATTTCGGCTGCTTGTATCTGCGATTCTGTTCTTTCAGTCATGACCCACCCTTCATGACCACAGGTGAGAGTAGGAACAAAGTTTTGCCTTCTGGCTAAGCTTTCTTTTCATCACAACGGTGGGGTAAAGCAAACGCAATACCACTCCCGCTGCTCCGATTCTCCGGCCCATCTCATGTTCCATTGTCCCCTCACTCAAGAACAATACCCCGAGATACTTGAATTCCCTCACTTCGGGTAAGGACTTCCTACTCAGAGTAGACAATCCATCGGTTTCCTGCTGAGAACCACAACCTCAGACTTAGAGGTGCTGATCCTCATCCCAGCCGCTTCTCACTCAGATGCGAACCAATCCAGTGAGTGCTGGAGGTCACAGACCGATGATGCCATCAGGACCACATATGTATGTTAGCAAAATCATCAGTTGCAACTTCATAATAGCCATGGAAACAATGTTCAAAGACAGTTTAGGTTTAGGAGAAGATTGTGGTTTGGGTTAAAATAGGTAACTTTACATTACTCAACATCAACATTAACATAACGCAAGTTACATATGTAACATAACTTACATACATTCAAGTTCGAGTCTGGGTCAAGCAACAATAAATATGGCTTCTGTTGGGGAAGGTGAGGGGCAGGGAGGTGGAGTTGTTTGTGAGTTGGTTTGCAGGGCACACCCACTGTTTTTCATGTTCAGTGGCAAAGTGGAAATCATCACTTTTCACAAGGCAAATGGTTATGGTTAGGGCTAAATGTGGTTATAGCAAATAAACTATGGCTAAGGCATGGTTAGGTTGAGGGAACCATTGTGGTTACTGTACACAAACTGTCATCTAATGTGTGCAAGTCATACATAAAGGCCACATTTCTCCCTGCATTGCTACTGAAAGCTGCGGCACTGGATGTAAATATGGACCTAATTCTTGGAGATACTCGGTTGAAATCTGAGAAAGCAGCCACATTCCTAAAAATGGGTCCAATGGGGTGAGAAATCCGATCAGTCAGAAGATCAGACAGGTGGTAAACAAGCCAGCTTCCATCTGTCTGCCCGTCCATCCATCCATCCATCCAGCCATTTTCTTCCACTTAGCTTTCTAGCTCCTCCTGGGGTACCCGAACCCCTCATTGGGATAGGAGCGAATTGAACAAGATAACAATTTTTGCTAAATAGTGTAAACTTCCACATTTGGATGTAAATCAAAAGTGGGCACATTCCATTATGTCACTAATCATCATTCATTGCACAGAAAACCCATGAGTTTGCATGACGATAACATGTTTGTTAGGTTGAAGTTGAGCAAAGAATTTGATTATAAACAGACCGCTGGTATGACAGTTTTACAGTTAGGCTCTGTTTTGTCTTCCAATAATTCTGACCTCAAAACTGAAAGTGAATTGGACTTGTAGGATTGTTTACAACCTGTATTATTGTCTGACCAGTCATGCTTCTTGCCCTGTTGTACCTGTTTTAACTCACCACATGAAAGATCTCAAAATGAAAGTAAAACCACAGTTTTATTTCTTAAAGGTAAACATTTCTTGACATTCTTTGGCACAAATATATTGAAATATACTGTATAATATGCAGTGTATATACACTCTTAGAAAGGATGGCGCTAACTAGAACCTTAAAGGGTTCTTTGGCTTGTCTTCATAGGAGAACCCTAGTGTACCATAAACAGTTATACCTTGAACTATCTGTGAAAAGTTCCACCCAGAATACCCTATGAGAGGTTCTACAAAGATTCTAGGTATAATGGTGTAATAGTTCCACCCAGAACCCTCTCTGGAGATTATATCCAGAACTTTTCCACCTTCTGTGGCAACAAGAACCCATGCAAGGGTTTGTAAGAACAACCTTTTTATTATCCCTGCTTTTACCGGGAACACACACAGAGGGTTCTACAGAAAACCTTTTTATACTCCAAGACTTTTATCTTGAATGCACTCAGGCGGTTCTATGGAGAACCCTTTTTATATTCCAAGGTTTTTATCTACAATCCATACAAGGGGTTCTAAAGAGAATCCTTTTTTATCATGGTACAAACAATCCTGACAAATCTGTGAAGAAGTTCTTCAAGGGTTTCAGCGATCTTTGAAGAAATCTTTCTTCTAAAACGGATTGTTTGGACGTAAATTGTTCTTAAAGGAAGCCTTAGTTTTACAAAGAACCCTTGACAAACCCTTTCTTCAAAAAAAGTGTTCTTCAGAATCAAGTGGTTTAGGGTAGAACCTCAGCCCTTCAGGAAGAACCCTTTTAGAACCCTTATTTGCAAGAGTGTAGTTCAGACAGAAACTGTATGTCCCCACCTTTGCATTATCCCCTTCGTGCACTGTTCCTCTTTTTTCTCTTCTCCTTGCCTACCTCCTCCCCTCCTCTGGTCTCCGATGCCTCTTTTACTATTCCCTCTGCTCTCCTCCCTTCCTCTGCCTCCCTGCTGTACCTCAGTTACAGTTTGCCCTCCTCTTTCAATCTCTTTCTCCATTTCTCTCCATTTCTGTCTTCTGTTCCATTCATACCAGGAGGCATCCCTATCCCCTTTTCCTTTTAGCTCCCTATGCTCCTTTTTCTATAAGTAATGCAGCCTCCCGCCCTGCCTACATCTGGAGCCGCTGCTGAGCCATCTTCTAAAATTCCTGGCATGTTTCTTCTCTGGGCCAGGCATCCTCCGGCTGGCTGTCTCCACTCAGGATCCAGCAGCATAAATTACTCTGTGTCCTCGCACAACCTATGCACATAGTTAGATTCTGAGGCCTACGCTATATGCTTTGAGCTTATATTAGCCAGTATTTTTCCATGCTGAAAAAAGACCAGTTGCTCGATGCAGTTGTGTTTCATGATATGCCAGCTTTAGTGTCTTAAGTGCATGTTTATCAGAGGTTGCAAAGTGAGATGGGAGGAGGATTAAATCATATATTTAAACATCATAGACATGCACTGGATCATGTTGCCATCTTACAACCCCATCATGCCTTGAAGGTTTAATAGAACTGTTGCCATGCATGACTTCTGGGAATCAAAATTGCAAATACAAGGTTCAAGAGGTTTTGGTATAGAAAAATAATATCAGACAACATTTTTATTGACCATAGCTAAAGCCTTGTCAGATGAAGTTTAACCCTGAGACTACCAAACGAAAAAACATAAAAATTAAAGTATACTAATTCAAATAAAGTACAACAACAGTGAAGTTACAATAAAAATAAAAAATAACTTTTCTCTCTGAAAATATTAGTGGAGATGTTTGATTGTAATAATTTACGGGGAAAAAAAGCAGAATAACAGTGTTTCTCTGTAAAACTATTAGTGCTATCACTTTATTGAAGGGTGTTTGATCGTAATAATTTCAATCTGTAAAATAACAGTGTTTCTCTGTAAAATCTTTAATGAAAATTTCTGTAAATTTATTCTTGTTGCACTTTCTTTTAATTAGGATATTTAGTTTAATGGTTTTTGTTTGGCAGCTGCTGCTACGTGTCATTTGACTGTTTTGTACTTCTTTTTTTTTTTACAGTGTGCTGAATCCTTAAATGTGGTTTAAACCTAAAACATCCTCACCATGCAAAATTCTATGCAAAAACGTGCACGACTTTGCTCTTTTCTTTTATCTTCTTCTTCCACTAAGCCACGCAGATGTGCACCATCTTTGCATGTGTTTCTGAACAAGCCTAAAGCATGTGAAGTTCATTACTAAATAAGTAGCCATCCATGTGTTTTGCCTTTTTTTCCTCCTCTTCTCCTTTGTTTTACTTAGAGAAGGCCACCCTTTCGCTGTAAAGACAGCCTCCTAGCACATCCCGTGGCCTTCTGCCGTTCAGACGCGCAGGGAGGGCTTTCTGGCAGCACATGAGTCAAATCTCCCGCTGTATTGAGCTGTATCGCAGTTTGATTAAAGCAGACCTGATTTAGATGCACCAAGGAGGCCATTCATGGAGACTGCGCTCATTATGAGGGCGTTCACAATTAATAATGCACCATTAGCAGCGAAATTGTGATTTAACAACTTCAGTGATAATATCTTCACCCGGAGAGGTGTTTGTTGCGTGCCAGAAATCCTCGCCAAAAATTAGGTGCTGCTATATAATCCAGATTGTGCAGACTGTGACACAGGGACACGGACGGTGAGCAACAGTTTATTTCCTGTCCCTCTGAGACTTGTTGAACTGTCCACCTTCATGACATTCCTCCACCTCTGATCTTTCTTCAGGCTTCTGTCTAAAAGGTGCATCATGAAGGCAAGTTTAGTAGCATCTATCCCAGAAGTGGACATCATTCACTTTTTTGAAGTACTGACAGCCCCACCATACTTAAGCTATACATGAACATTCTTGATATTGTGATAAATATTACTTGCAAAATCAGCATGTCACCAACTTCTGCATTGTTAGCTATTTATAAAGCTAAACTGGTAGATGCATGTTTACACTGGCTAACTATCAGGTAGTTACTAGGGCTGTGACAGTATGCATTTTCTCTTATTGCGGTGACAAAGCAACATATTCCTGTGGAACGGCTGTTTACCACGACTGCATAAGTATGTACGGTGTGCACCTTCTCCAAGACCAAGAAAAAGTCTTTTTTGGAGACGTGGTGAAATAAGTCCATGTCACTGGATGTCTTCTGTGATTATTTATCCATTTTTCCATCTGAAAACAGTTCATGTTGTTGTTAGAATTTTGTTAGCCGCCCATTAGCGCCCATTGGCAAGGTCAAAATGCCTTAGGTTGAGTCGGCCAACCAATTAGAGGCTGTGTTCCTGACTTGTGCATGACACCGCTGATCCTTAGATGTATCCATAGATCAACATGAGGTTGACCCTTCAAAATAAAATTTGCAGTGATGACCGTAATAAGCTCAGCCCTTGTAGTAATCATTTACAGGGTCAGTATTCTTCAAAGAAAGTGCTTGTCAGATCATCAAAAAGCCCCACTTTCCTCATCTTCCTGATGTCAGAAATGGGCTCCATCCAGCACTTTTTGTAACTCTCCCAAACGAACAATCAAACCATCACAACCACTTCAAGCACTGATTGGCCAGATGTGTGGAGGTGACAAGATATACAGGATTTGGACTTCTCTCTCAAGCTTTGTTTTCTTTCTCCACACAACTACAGTACTTCAGTCACTTTTTGCACATACAACCAACTGAAACAACATGAAGGCGTTCAAGCAGAGGCTGTCTAATAGTGTCCCATTTGTATGACTGTCATGTCTCTCTCTCTCTCTCTTTCACATTGGCTTTTCACCTGCCTTTGTTCGTCCGCTCTGAGCAGCTATACAGACTTTTGCAGTCAGATGCTCTGATGACAGGTTGTATGATTGATTGTTTCTTATTTGTCTTTAGGCCTCTATTTTCGTAGGTGCACTTGAAGTGGCACTACTGGCAACCTGGCAATTTGGTGTTTTCTTGAACTTGAAATTCACTTTGGCTATCTGTGCAATATGTTCATGCACATTGGGTAAAAGTGAGAGGAGTGGCACAAACAAGTGAAACTTTGATGCAAATGATGTTTCTGTGAAAGTTGTTGGTATTTTAGTGGAACTTCATTGTGGACCTGGAGAAGCCCTCTCTCTCTGTCTGGGACTTTTTTGTCATGTTCCACTGTTACTGGCACAGCTGTTGCAGAGCTATGTGGCAACTAATGTTACTGGCTGAGAAGATAATGAGTCACCATTACAGTCCATGTGCCCAAGACCAACCACTTCACACTAGTCATTGTGTTTGTGCCTTTAAAACAGGGCCCCTAGCTTTTAAGTGACACACTGAGCCATGAAATCACAAGATCTGGCAAGAATCCATCTTGCCAGGCTTCAAACTATGCTCTAGTGTCCGTACCACAGATGTTCGGATCAATCAGTGTCCTTTGAGAAAGCACTGGCAGCTTCGAGTGTGGTTAACGCTACGTTTGACACAGCCAGAATGGCAGCTCCTAAAGACAGTAGGGTACCTGGTGCTATAGAATCGGTTATATCAGTACTGGAGGGTATCTCTTCATTGGAAAAAGAGCAAAGAACAGTACTGTAGGCTGTTCTCAATAAAAAAGGTCTTTTTCTCCCAACTGGCCTCAGCGAGAGTTTGATTTACCAGCTGGCTCTGCTGACTTGGTCATAGGGTTCATTGATCTTATTGGCTGAGGTTAACCTGTTATAGATGATGAGAGACCGATGGTTCATCCAATCATCTGTGAATTATTTTTGAAAGTGTCTGCCTGTTTCCAAATAGTTTCCAACGACAACTTTCCAAATGGTTCCATGTAATAGACCATTTGGTGCGTCAGGTTAATACCACACCAATACTAAATCAAATGTTTGTTATTTGTACAGTTGCCACCTAGAGTCATATTAGGTGTGTAACGAATGTAAAATGTTGTATTTTCTATTATCAGTTTAATATCCAAGCATTCATTTTCATTTTGGGGGATTCTGCACCTTTCAATTCAGGAAGTAGTGTGCTCTTTATGCATCAAGGTGGATGGTCAGTGTGTTGAGGTGGTGGAGAATAATTGACCCTTTCTAAGTCCCGTCCCATTTGGCTCTATGTGCCAATAAGAGTTGAACAAACTCAGGGAATTTTCTCCTTTTCCTGTAAAAGTATCAAATACTGTAGGGTCACATCTTAAGTTACCTAATGTAGGCAAAACACTAGCTAACTAGCCAGCTAATGTTAGCCAAATGTTAGCTAACCCGCTGGCTAATGATTGATGAAGATTAACTAGCAAGTCATGTAGCATTTTGCTAATGTTAGCTACTTTGCTGTGTGAATATATGCTGCTTTTGCAGGTCTCCCAGCTACATCTTTCAGTAATTTTCAAAATTTCTTTTCAATGAGCTTAGCACATAGCATATCTATGTACAGGAAACAGGAAAGGAGAAAGTTGACCAAAGTTCCAAGCTAGGCCAACTGTCATTAGAGCACAGAGCAAAATGGAGTGGGACTTAAGAAGGGTCAGTTGTAAATCAAGTCTGACTTTGGTGCACAAAACCAGAGTTCTCAACCTGCCAAAAACTAGCAATTGAGCTTCACGTGATAATTCTGTTCTTTCACTGTTCTTGGGCATGCTGTTTTTATTGCCTAATCATAACCTTACATTCACTATTGTTTATTCGCCCTATCTTTCCCTTAACACGCTGGCAGTGGATATAAAACAAATCCTTTCATTGAACATAATGTGGGGTTTTACAGAATAGTCCAATATCAACGTAGCAATGGGTTTCTATATCTGCAAAAATTAGAGTGGGGATGATAGGGAAAGAAGAAAGGAGGCCATCAGGCGCTCTGCTGATAGCCCCAGCATCGTTCACAGCTCCCCCGATGATGATAGACAACCTCAGCTTGGCTCCATCAGCTTTGGCAAAAACCTTGCAGCAGGGAGCCTAGTGTCTACTTAATTTTAAAGTACAGTCCTGAGAAGCCATGGAAACAGGCAGGAATTGCCCCAGACATCCAGAACCATACCCGCAAAACAGGGGTCACCATCTTCCACAGTGGAAAGAGCTCCAAGGCATTCATCTTGATCATTCTGTGGGACGATTGCATGCAAGGATTGCCTGCTTTTCTGAAAGGCTACGTCTGCAGCGTACAGTATTCTGGCCTTGAGATAATCCTGATCTCTCCTATCTGACAATCGGACATTTCTCTTTGTGTTTCTCTCTCTGGGCTGATGCCAGACTCCCCTGCTGCTGGCTCTCTGGAATTTTTGTCAGCAAACTTGTAGAGCAAATGTCACATTGTACTTTGTGATGAATGCAATGCCACTGATTGTTGCTGGTATTTTTCCATTTTCTTCTGTGAGATGCATTTAAACTGCCATCATACTCTGGGCTTCGGCAGTAAATCAGCAGGATTGTGAACTCATTTTGGGCAGAGGCTCTAAAGCGATAAACGAATCTCATCTTAAAACATAAGATTGAACAAAAGCATTGATTTTTTTTCTCTCCTGTATTCATCTCACAGCTCTGCAGCAGCAACAGCAGCAGCAGCAGCACCCAGACAGTGTCTGACAAATGCATGATGGGTATTGGTGTGGAGGGGGTGGCAGGGTGGGAGCAGAAAAATCGACTGGCAGAGTAACGAATGGCAGGCAGCCAGACTGTCAGCTCACAGTGGCTGTCCTTCATGGGGGACTGTTAAATGAAAATGACGGAAAGAGAGGAGAGAAGGAGGAAGAGGGAATGACGGAGAGAAGGACAGAAAGAGGGCAGGGTTACTTCAAGTACCCTGAAATCCTCCAGAAAGGGGATTTGCAAATGAAGCAGGTCAGAGACAGAACTTAACTGTGTTTGACTGATGGCGTTTATCTCATAGCCTGTTTTTTGGTGGAGAACTCTTTAATACAGCTAATCAAATTGAGCAAACCTCTTAAATTAAGCATCGTTTGTATTTGCACCCACAGGAGTTTTGGTTTAAAGCCAATGACCAAAGGCAGAATTTACCGGAGGGACAGAGGGGTTCAGATACTCCCTTTCTGGGAAAACCAAACAATTGTCCCTCCCCTGGCATATTATAGTACACGTAACTATCCACAGATTAACTTAAAAGAAAGGATGTGTCAGACATATTTTTTTACTTCTGCCACTCAATAGAATAAAACATATTAACGGACTGCATTTTGTTCGCTCCATTACCTTGCAGTTGAATCTTGAGTGTCAGTGCGGCCACCATATTGGTAAGGACCAGCATCATATCTTAATGCATGTATGCTAATGAGTCCAGGAGGTCTGTCCTTCATTAAACTCATCATAACTCACTCAATTTTTACACGATTTTCAAGCAATTTGCTTTGTTACAAATGTCAGATGTGTTTATGATACAGGATACTTGGTTAAATTGAAAATGCTGGTTTTCTTTCCAGAGTATTTTATTTTGTAGATGGTAACAGTAATATTTCCATAATATATTTCTTATTGTAATTTTGGAAACAAATGAAGACTTAAAGAGGACATATTATGCTCATTTTCGGGCCGTTGTACTGAGTCTTGGACTCTTAGGCCCCGTCCCAATTCTATATTTTCGCCCTTTCACTCCCCCCCCCCCGGTTGAATAAGGTTGAGAGGTTGAGAACCGTTGTCACTGACTTCAAACTGAGCTGAAAGCCCTGAAAAAGAGAATTGTTAACCAAGTTAGAAAAAAACTGGAAGTGGTTATGCACAAATGAACATTTCTCACTTAACAACCAGAAAAGAGATCCCATGATATGCAAGTCTCAAACCCCGGGGTGGCAGTCTCATGCTTAAACCACTCTACCAACACACCTTCTCAATGAAGTAACTGTATTTGTCAGTGTTTATTCTACATCCTGTCCCAGATACCTTTGGAATAGTTGAAGTTGTCACCAATATGTCGAAGTACTTGCACATGTGCATTAGGCTACAGCAACAAATTCTCAAAATGATTCAACAGATTTGTGCTTTGTGATATGTGGATGTTGTAACCACATTTTAGCTTTCTGAAAAGAGGGTAAATAGAGGTCTCAGACCAGTTTTCGATCAGAAATCAGCATTGAAATCCCAGTTGGTGCTCACTGGGTTATATTAGTTGGCGAGTAAA
>JAJHUR010117077.1:0-10435 GCA_027495735.1 Lutjanus campechanus | reverse complement strand
CTGACCGTCTCGCTTCTCCTGCCGAATAATGTTCTGACACTCCCCATGCAGGAACTGCAGATGATCTGCCACCATCCTCTGCTGGCATTCATGGATGACTTTGGCATAGGAGCTGGGGTGCAGGTACTTCCGACATCTCATCTCTTCGTCTTTCAACCGTCCCAAAACCTGGAGGAAGAGAACGATAGGAAGAGCAGAGTAGAGAGGTCAGTTTGTTGGTTTTAGAAATCCAACAAATGAGTTACTACAATGCATCTGCAGCTTTCAAACGGACAAATATGCTAAATTTAACCAGTAACTGAATTCATTAAATGTGATATTACATATAATATCGCCACTGATCTGTATTAACCAAAGAGTTGATATGTGGGTTAAACTGATTGTGACCAATGCAAGTAGTGTAACGCAAATTGAGAAAACAAAACTGCCAAAACTTGTTTTGGTGACAGGATTCTTGGCATCGGCACTTGTTTTGAAAGTTTTTTTTCTTCTTCCCAACAAAAATGAAAAACAAAAAAATTGCATAACAGACGTAGCAGAACAGTCCATTCTCATCCAAAATTATGCAGACTGAACTAGAGCTGCAACAATGAATAGGTTATTAATCGAGTATTAAGTTAATTATTGATACTATCAACTATTGATAATCGATCATTTGTATAATAAACCAGTTAGTTTTTTTAAGGGAAAAAAAATTAAATATATTTTAGTTTCTTTACTCCTCTATGACAGTTAACTGACTATCTTTGGGTTGAGAGCAAAACAAGACATTTGAGGATGTCACCTTAGGCTTTGGGAAACCCTTACTGACATTTTTTAGACCAAACAACTATTACTTGAACTATAACATATGAAAATAATCATTAGTTGCACCTCTAGATGCATTCTTCCTGATAGTGGCTAATCAAACAGCCAACTAAAATAACATTTTTGTTTCACTTTATGAACTCATTCAGAATGAACTTGATAAACTCGCTTTACTTTTGCTTTACTTTCCATCTCAGCCTCCAGTAAATGCTGTGAAGCGGGACTTGTCGGACTTCTCAAGGTCTTCATGGCGACGTTAACTACTGGACAGGGTGTTGTGTTGCTGTTCACACATTAATATTACACTGCAGAATTTACTATCAGCTTCTAAATGGGCAATTCTAGTGTGTGGCCAAAGTACATTAGTACTCAGCAGCGGATGTGGGAGATTTCCAGCCTGCAGCCCTTTCGGGGACAGCATAAGCTCAGTCCGTGGCTTGAGGACCGGAGGGTGTCCGCTTCAAGTCCAGCTGAGACCAGCTGAGTGTGGAGTGTGGACTGGTAGCATGGAGAGGTGTCAGATCCCCTCCTGGGTAATGTTGAGGTGCCCTTGAGTAAGGCACCAAACCCCCAACCGTTTGCGTACCTGATTCTGGTCAGCCTCTACCACTCTACGACCTTTCCCATAAACTGCATGCGTGTATACAGCTCTACACTCAGAGGGATGAATAAAGTACCTTCTTCTTCTTCTTCTTAATCAGCTCCATTTTCTCTCGTACACTACTTCATAACTCATGTAAATGTAGTTGTAGGAATATGTTTGAGTCAGAAATAAATGGACTTACTGTCTGAGCCGTTTCATGCTGACCCGTCATGTGATGTTAATTAACTGCTTGTTGAATGTGTGTTGCTTTAAAGTTTCAAGTGTGTTGATTAAATGTTATTCTGCTATTACCAATTATTCCAAACCTCTGATCTTAAAAATAAATCAGATGCAGACCTCTGAGTAATACGTTTGAGAACCCCTGACCGTCGAGTCAAAACCTGTATCTGTCAACTCTATGAAACATACCGGCTCGAACGTCACTCTGCGGGGACGGGACAGTTAATATTTATCAGACTCCAGATAGTTTTGAGCACATGCACACACACATATGGCACGCAGCACGCTAGGATAGCTATGGAAGAAAGAGGAAAAATCCGCCTCCCCACAGCTACAAACTGGGTCAGATATGCAACTGTGACAGAGCCTGTCTGCACAGAAGGAGACCGAACTGTACTACAGTATTAGTTGCTGCTTTTTCACAGTCATATCACACACTGCCCTAATGCCTGGTAAAGCTTTAATGATGATCCTGTTTACAGGCTGGAGGGATAAATGTATCAGAGAGATCTGATTATTGCCCCAGGGAATGAACGGGGGAGAGAGAGACAGAGAGGGTGGGAGCTGAATGTGCCCTGGGGTCTGTGATCTCAGCCTCAGCGGGTTAATGGTAGAGCTAATACTCAGATTAAAACCCTTATGTCACCACACTGACATGGCCTGACTTTACACACACAGGCCCTGGGTGAATGAACACTCATCTGGCGCTCATGGAGCAGCTGAGCACCATATGTGGGTTCTCAAATCCATGGAGATCACAAGCAACCCAAAAACAATAGTATAGCAGCTCATAGGCTCATATGGCAGCTTTAACACACACAGCATTCACATGTTTGCATTATCTACCCATTTATCCTACCTTCTCCATATACTGTGAGCAGTTGGATTCTTGCAGTAGATTGGAGGCTTCCTGTTTGTAATACTCCCCCGTTTTTGTCAGAAATGGCCCTTCGAAGATTTCCTGATAAAACTGAAACACAGACAGAGGACGCGGCCCACATTGGATTAAGTAAACATGAACATGCACAGACCTATATGAGAGTCTATTGTGCATCTTGTGGAAAACGCAAAACAATGAGGAAAACGCTGCCCATCACATTCTGACACGTTTGTTCAGGTTATCAACAATAACTGAATAAATAGCTTTATAATCAGCTATAAAACATAATATTTGTTGTCTCACCTTTAGAGGAAACTTCTTCTTGTACTGTTCAACATGAACAAAGGAGTTGATGACCCCGTGGATTACCTTCTGGTTGGGGTTCTCACCACAGCGATCACTGGAAGACATGAAGAGTGATACTGTTAAATCTGATTTTTGTATTGCTGAGCACTAAAATGATCAGCAAGGTGGAAAGTAAGGGCCCTAATATTGTGATGTCTATGCAATTAAGGCACTTTCTCTTTCACCAGAGAGTAAGGCACTTATCACTAAACTCAAATCACTCAAACAAATTTCTTCTCTCAGGATTCTGTACCTGTCAGCTGTATTAAGAAGGCTTGGGAGGGTGAAATCAATGCTGTGTTGTGTGATTAAATATGGAGAACTGCACCTGTATTCATAATTGTTCAATAAACAGCAGTCAGAGGTTAATTAAGTTCAAAGTGATTGACCATTTTCATTATTCCAGGGTCATGTTATATAAATGTTAACCAAATCAAATGATGGTGCACTGTTGCATTTTGAAAATTTATTCATTCTGGTCAAGAATATTTTCTTTTTTTCTGGGGTTTACCATAATAAGATAAGATAAGATAATATAAGATAGACTTTATTGTCCCAAAGGAAATTTGTCTTGGATACATGCGGTACCTGCTGTTAAAAGATACAATTCTTACATATATACAGTCCGTACACTCTGTACCTACAGTATATGTACAGACTGCCATCAGCCAACAAATTGCACGCTGCCCGTTGCACATCTGTTTTACATAATCATCATAAAAATTACATATTTATGTTTAAAAAAATTAAATAAATAAATATATGTATATATGCATATATACACACATGCATCTACACACATATACATACATATTTACATGCAAATACATACCTGCACATACACACTGTATGGTTAAGCTACAGTTAGCTTTCCATTTAAGGCTTTAATGGAAAAGGGGACAAAAGAGTTTTTAAAGTGGTTAAGCCGACCCTGGTGGACTCTAGAGCGTCTGCCTAAGGGGAGAAGTTGGTACTCATGATGGAAGACCTCGGTGGGGTCTGAGATAATCTTCTGGGACTGTCTGATAATGGTTTGCTCAAAGACAGACTGGAGTGTGGCCTGCTGCCTGACTTCCATGATTTTCATGGCTCTCTGCATAAGCCTGGTAATCTGGGCCTTCAGTTGTACACTGAAGTTGCCAAAGAAGGCTGAGATGCCACACCGCAGGATGCTCTCAACTACGGCATGGTAGAAGAGGAACCGCATTTTCTGGTTGACTCCAAAGGCCCTCAGCCTGCGAAGGAAGTGTAGGCGCTGTTGGACCCTAGTGCAGGCATTATCTACCTGAACACTCCATGTTAGTATATGGTCGATGTGTATGCCCAGGTATTTATATGATTCTCTCTCTGACTTTGCTGTCTTTGGATGGTTTAATGACTCTGAATGCCTGAAGGGAGAATTTAACAGTTTTATTGATGGGCACAGTGCCCAGTGACAAAAATAATAATATAAAATAATATTTTCATGGCCTATAATAATGATCATTTAAAACATGTACAAAATAAGTGTACAATTAGAATACCAGGACTAAATATGCTATTTCTCATTTCTCTGCCATTACAGAAAGCAATGACAAGAAAAAAGCGGATTGCACAAAAATAATTTCTTGTGGCTCAGCTTGTGTGAAAAACATACTTTTTGATTTCATTCAGCAACATCCGGATCAGGACAGCCTGAAGGGGCTCGATCATTAGCTTCCTCCACATATCTAACGCCAACTGCAAAGACACACAAAAAGACAGCATATCACGACAGTGTAAACAGATCCTGAAGCAGGTCGCTGCGGTTGGATGGTATAAGGTGAAATCTTGACCTGGGTACTGGATCCCAGACACTGAATCCCACTAATCTCTCAATCAGTCTGTGCATGTGCTCTCCTTACTTTTTTTAATAACTCTAGTGGGCATGGAAGTGTTGATGTTAATGTGCTTTTTATACCAGTGCTTGAAAATTGGTCAGTACCTCTCCGATCTCCATGAGCGGCTCATTCATGTCCACTCCCCCGTAGCCGTACTGCAGGTCTGCTTCTGTTAGTTTGTTCTTCTTGATGAACTGAGTGTTGAGGTACCTGAACAAAGTGGGGCAAGAGGTAACAATGTTAAAATATCAAGTGCATCAAGAGGAGTTTGAGGAAATGACATCTAATATCTATGTGTGTGTCACCAAACAGTTAAACCACAACACTGCTGCTCCCAGGGGCCGCCGGTTGCAAGTTCGGTTCATTCATTCATGGAGGTTACGTGAGACGGTCATTCTTTGGTTACCCTAATGGTCACTCACTCACTCTGTAGCTATTAAGTGTCAGGTGAGCCAATGAAATTCAAGAAAGTCCAGGATTACTGGCCAATTAATGAGCCAGAGGCAGATATGAAGGTATTTTTATGAATATCATACTGAAAATACCATGTCAAACTTGGTATATTTAGAAGTTTTGTTTTTAAGTTAACAGATAGCTACAATTTTGGGCTCTTAGTACAATATGCATCTGTACAAAATATGATTGAAAGCGTTTTCCATTGCACTAACATTGTATATAGATTGCACTAACCACTTCTGGGTAGACAACTGGCAGTTGATCTACCCAGCTGATCTGGTCTGTTTCTGCTGTCATTTTCAGGAAAAGCTGCAATGTTTAAAGCTGCTGAAAACTTGGCTTGAAATAGTAAAATACATATTTGATACCAAAGTTTAATTTCTCATTAAGAATCCACAGAATCTGAATGAAAATCAACATTCATAACTATTAGAAAACCTGGTTCAAAAACAGCCCAATTTGCTGTTTAGACCATTTTTCAAGTTTGCCATCAGAAAAGGTTGTCTAACAGCAAAGTACAGTGGGTAAAATATTCTAAAGATGGCGTACACTTAAACCGATATTGATTTCTGCCAGGTTAAATCACTTTTTTGTGTTAAAGGAGTGATATAACATTGTTGAGTTGGCTCAGACTCAGAGAGCAGCTGCAGGAGCAGGAGCGGAGAAGTTTTGTTGCACCCACATAGCAACTGACACAGATTATTTTATGATTGGTTTGTGGAATTAATTTAGCAACTTTTGTAATAAACAGGGAAGTGTACAAAAACACAGATGATGATATTTTGAGTTTGGATTAAATCTGATTTCTAATACTTTTTATGAGCTTCCTTTTATGTACATAAGACGCTAAATTACATCACATCTGACCTTTCTGATGTTCCTGTTATTTCATGTATTGTGTTGCTATGCTATCGTCTTTGATAAACTACCCAACCTGAGATCTCACCACCAGTCAGACTAACTGCCAGTTTTGGGCAAACTCTGTGGCCAAATCAGGTCTCCAAACTAACAAGAGTGAAAGTGTTGTTATTAATGCACACAGCATAAAACATGCATTTTAGATGAATGAAATGTATACACATCATACAAAAAGTATGTGTTAACAATACAGGAAGAAAAAATGTGACATTCTGTTGGGGTCTATACCAAAGAAATGTTTTCTTACATCTGGAGAACAACATTTATAGGTCTTATAATCTAGATTTTTGATATATTAACTGTGAGTCAAATTAGTTTGTGTTACATGAAAGGAGTTGATCGACGCACTAAAATAGCTGAATAGAATCTTATCAACCAAGTCTGCAGCTCTACAGAGCATTTTAGCACATTGTTTTGGTTTTACAGCCCACACATTCACTGCATGTCTGTGCCTGACTGCTCTCATTAACCCACTGTGGGCAGTGTTTCCAGCAAAACTCTCCCCAGCAAAATCATAGTGTAAAAATATAACTAAGCAGAAAACAACAGACAGACAGAGCAACAGTTAAGGCAGCTAATAGAACATATTTAATGCAGCTTTGACAAAATGTTGTTTTTATCTCTTTGGACAAATTTGTGTATCAATATGAGGAAGATTCTTTTTATACTGCTGTCACTAATTCCTATGGCAGATACTCTGATGTTGAAATGCATACACTGAAAGTGTGTTTCAACATTTCTCTGGTATGTTTCAACATTTCTCAGAAAAGGCAGTAAGAAGTAAATTAGCAGCGGGGCAGCTACCAGACAGACTGACACTCACAGTTTGATGGCTGCCATGTGCTGGTGTCTAACTGATGAGAGAGGGTGAAGGGTGTGGTGGTGTGGTTGCAGTTTTGTCAAAAATATTTATTTATTGTTACATATCAATACTGAATACTATTTGAACTCTCTACCTGTGTTCTGCAGTTTCAATACACCTGTAACAGCTATGCTTTTTTTGTATCATTTCTCTCCAACAGCGAGATAACACACACCGCTTCATGTCCACATAGCCCCACCTCTGTTGTCTATGGTCAGAAGTAAATTAACTTAGATGCTGTTGTGCTTAGCACACAGTACTATCAACTTAACTTAATTTCTAACATTAGTTAAATAGATCATTTGTTTTAAAAGACCTGATCTAAGGAGTAAAAAACAAATGTTTCTAAAAAGATTAGATTTATCATTGTCATGTTATAACCAAGTACCTTTCAATAAAAATCTAAAGTTGTGTCAATCTTGTGTCAATTTCCCCCCATGGTATTAAAAATGAAATAAAATACTGATATTTTTCAAGGTATTGTATCAAAGTTTGAAATTCCAGTATTGTGAGAGCACTAAGTGGTTGGTAAAAAAGTTTTGGCTCTTGTTTTTCAGCAGCATCATTGTACTCATAAAACACAATGGCAGGCTGTAAACTTTACAAACAGAGTCTCAAAATCACCACAAACCAATACTGTATCTGTGACTGAAGTGAAGAAGGGTCATAGAAACAGAGGTCAGTGTGACGGCGGCTGACAGTGCTGTCAGCTGCCCGGTAGGAGAGACGCACACTTTTACTTTATCTGACTGCGGAAATCTGTCACCTCACAGATGACGGGAAAGGCATTAAAACATGAGGAAGACTACAACTTGAGTCTCATGTAGGCTGATATAAAGGTTTAGTGTGGCATTGAACTGGAAAAAACTGGAACACATCAAAAAAATCTTTGTACTGAACAGCCAAATCCAATTCTACTGACAAAATTATGAGTCTGATACAGCCCTAACAGCAATCACACTCAGCTTGATTTCTCTCATCCAGTCAAGCTTTGAAAAGCGTAAAACACCAGCAACAAGTGTTAAAGGACTCGTAACATAACGGCTAGTGTTAAGTACCGCTAACCATTAAACCTGGCGACTGGAATTGTGATTGAAGGTGTTAACAGTGTTTTGACTCAGCTGGCACTTTAATCCAACCCCCACTACATGATGAGTTGTGTTTGACAGGATGCAAACATGCCCATCTATATTCACACAGATGTCAGTTGAGGATAATAAGCTGCCCTCTTCTATATTAAGAACTGAACGCTACGATGTCACCATTAAAGCCAAGAGCCTCTCTTTCTCTCCCGCTCAGGCTGCTGACATAATAAATTACAAAGGCATATGTATGCACAGACAGTCTGGTGGGAAGTACACATAAAAATAGATCTGAAAGCTCTCCAAGGGAGTATTGATTTAGAATGAATCAGGACACACCAAATGCCCGTTGGCACCTCACGCTACGCTTTTCAAGGTAATATTTTAAGTGTACAAAAAAAACGGAGGCTGGAATATTGTCACTGGGATAGAATTAGTACAATATGCATCTAAGGACCCAGACGCACCAAGTCAACTTTAAAGAACTAGTGCCGACTAAGACAGACAACTACTTTGGCTCACTTTGTCTTCTGCTTAAAAGTTGTAGTTGATCACACCACAATCTGAATACACATGTCCTTCATTTGTACTTGGAAAGCATTTACCAACTGGCCAATCATTTTAACATCATTGTGAATTTAAGGACGCAGTCTCATCACATACTCAGACAACAAACTGAGACTATGTCTGATAACAAAAAGAAAAACGGCCGCTATAAAGTTTTGCTTTATGTGGCACCATTTTCAAATTGTGGTTTTCGGTTTGTTGAAAAGCAATTGTGGAAAAGAAAAAAAACACAGCACTGAATGGTGAATCAGCGCAGTGACTCAACGACATCATATACACTATATCAGCATATCAAGTGGAAACACACACAAGGACATAAAAAGCAGCATTGTTACCTGTACAAGCAGTCCATGTAGTCAGCTCCTTTGCTGTACTCGTCCCAGTATCTGTGATACATCACTAAAACCTTCTCCTCTGATTCCAGGACTTTCTAAAGTACACAAATACAAGCATGACAGCTGTTATAGAAAGGAGCATAATGCAGGAGTAAAAGAAAATTCTCTCTACAGCAGCTTTTCTGAGCCCTTACCTTGTACAACTGCCGGACATGATTCTCGAGAAACACCTTGGTCTCTGTGTATAATCTTTCACCCAAAGGCTCTGGGTATGCAACGCACAAGGCATAAATGTCACTGGTGTCAGAATTCAGGGTAAATAATGAGAACAAACATGATTCCATTATGTATAGATGTAAATAAAGATGTAAAATGTATGAAATACTAGAAATATGCTATATTAGTTAGTGATTCACTCCAAAATTATTTGTCTCTGCTTCAACAAACGGCTTCTAACATATTAAATATTCCAGGATTTTGGAAAAAGTATGGATAAATTAACTATTTAATCTGTTAGTGTTTATCCGAACTAGCCATATTTGGTGCTTAAGGTCAAATACATAGTTATAAGCAAGCTGTTAATTGGTTCACTGGACTTAAACCCTAACCTGAAATGTGCTAAAAAATCTTGTGCTGTAATTTTAATTTTCAATATGGACACAAGTTGGTGTAGGATACGAGAACCGATCATTCCACGTGGCTCTCTCCACATAGTCGAGCATCACAACGGCCTTGATTGTCGTCAGTAGCTTGTTCCATGTCTCGTCGAAATCCACCACCCGCGGCTTTAAGGACATCGTATAGTTTCTCTTTCAGGCTGACAGAAAAAAAGAAACACATGAACACAGAAGTGAGTAAATGAGCTACAGGACAAACAGATAGTGTTTGGCTCAAGGTTTCAATTTCATTATGTGTTATACTGTGTCCATCCTGCAGTCTGGGACAGCTCATGCTCAAATCAAAAGTAAGCCTCTTTATCCATCTATATCAGTTGTTCTCAAATAGGGGTCTGTAGAAAGTTTAAAATCATTCATTTAAATTACCATGATAGAAAAAAAAATACATATATGTATACACACACAAAAGTCTTGTTCAACAAATAATATTCATACTATTATATGTAAAAAAAAAAGAAATCATAGATTACATTATCTAAACTCTACAACAATCAGAATCAGCTTCTTTTTAAACGTATGCGCTACAAGTGCAACATTCTTTAGATGTGTATGTATGTGAAGGATGTTCTCTGTTGACATAGTGAAAATGTTTTTAACATGTCTTATATCTTTCTCATATATTTCTCTTGTGTTCTTCTTTCACATACCTAGAAGCAGAAGTGTAAAAAATATTATTTGTTCTTATTAAATTATTCAAAAGGACATATATGAGGGGTCCCTGGTATATTTTCTAACTTTTAAGTGCGTCTTGGCTGAGAGAAAATTGAGAATCTCTGATCTGGAGTGTTTTGGTGGTGTTCAATGTGCCAAAAATACATTTGAAA
>JAJHUR010117075.1:0-11970 GCA_027495735.1 Lutjanus campechanus | reverse complement strand
GTGGGAAAGTGTTTACATGTGGCGTTGGACTGCACTGATATGGGTGTGTGTCGGCAGCCTTAAAAGGTGTGTGTGTGTGTGTGTGTTAGCATGCAGATATGCTCTGTGTGTGTGTTCAATATTCCTCCCACTATGTTGTGTTTATATTGTACTGAAGGGTGTGTGTGTGTGTGTGTGTGTGCGTGTTATGGCTGCTCATGTGTTGGATTCACCTTGCAGTGTTGTTATTAAAGGTGGTATTTGTGATTTTCTGCCTGTGTGTGTTTATATTTCTGCTGTTTACATTTCAGTGGTTGTTGTTTTTTTAAGGTGGAACTCTGTCATTCTTACTGTAACAATCTCTTGTTTGTAGTCCTCAATCTGTGAGTGTGTGTGTGTGTGTGTGTGTGTGTGTGTGCAAATGAGCTCTCCAGGGAATGAGGGTTCCCATTTGTTCTCAGGTAGTACTGCTTCTCTCAGTGTGACTCATGCCGTCTCGCCCTTTGCCCGGCTCTTCCATTAAAACGATCACAGTGGGTTTTTAGTTGAATGAACGTGAGAAGGAGGGGCTGAACGGCATGACAACTTTGAGCAAAAACACCTGAGGGAGTGAATGAACGCATACTTTACTGTTCATGTGGATATTTTGGGCTAATATCTCTACAAAGTTAAAGAAGTGAAGTATCCATATTCAGTGCACTTCCTGCAGGAGGTGGCTGTTGCACCCCCCCCCCTCCCTAGTGTGGAGAAGCGGGGGGGAGCACTAGCATGGAAGCTAAGCAATGAACTGCTGTGTACAGGGTCAACAAAATGTATTTTAGCAATTTTAAAAAAAGGTCCACCTTAAAAAAAATCAATGTCAGTGTAAGTGTGTGCTATCTTTAGAATATTTTGAGCCCTTTACTTTGCCGTCAAACAGTCTTTCCAGATGAAACACCGCCGTTGTATAAGCAAAACTGAAGATTTTACCTCAGACAGCACGGGGGTAGCTGGTCTTCTGCTGCTGCTTAAACTGATGTAGCACCATGTCCATATATGAATACACGGCTATTGATATTTCAGAGCCATGGTCGGGGTCATGTCTTAAAGGGAACACAAGATTTGCAAAATACTCACACATGCGCACTTGATTTAGATTTATTATTTTAAGGTGTTTTTATTCTTTGTTTTGTCTTTTTGTTTGTTTGTTTTTTGTTTTTTGTTTAGGCTTTGGCAGAAAAACTACTTGTGTAGGTTTAGAAAAAGATAATTGTCGTGACTGTTAAAGAAATTGAATTAGAATTGAATTTTTCATTTTAGGTTAGTTTAATATGTTATTTACTGTTTGCATTATTTATTGTAAGTTTATGTTATGGATACTTGATGTGCAAGTCAGGTATCGGCCCACCTTTTTCTCTTTGTGTGCAGGTAATGTGGGTGGTTTTTTAGCAAATGTTGGGAACTGAAGCCGTGGTTTAAATGCAGTATTTTGACCACTACTCTTGCACTTGATTGATGGATTTTTTCATTTCTTTGCTTTATGAAGGTAATTAAGAGCTATGTTTGGAACTTTTTTGAACTCTTTCAGTAAAGAAATATGATTTTTGAAATGATGAGAAGCCCTTGAACCCTTAAATGTGTGTTGGAGCCAACCATCTATTCAGTGCCCGTGGTTCTTAACGTTGAATAGCCGAAGCGATCATTGTTTATGTTTAAAAAAGACCCTTTCACAGTGTTAGAAAGGCTTTCAGGCAATCACAAGGATTGTTGAGGCAGCAAATACTAGCTAATCACAGTCTAGTACAAATGTGGCTTGACTTTCACAAAGCTTTCGTTCCCATCTAGACACAATGATCTGGGCCATAGATTCTAACCAAACCTCAGTTAGACAATAAATCAACCAGATTAGACACATTCAACTAAAAACACTACTTTGGGATGGAGAGAGCATGTGGCAGGTTAACAAGGGGGATGTATTTTGGTAACTTTGCTGACCAAGTAGATGGCATTTCCCTTTAACCCACCTCAAATGACCTACTGGACACGGTAGTTCCGAACACTGTGGCTGACGCTACAATGACTCACGTCACATGCTCCGGCTAACATGTTGGGAGCAGTGACACTTACAGCTCTTCACGCTACTCTGTGCTCGCTGTATTTGCCGACGAGATAATATCTTGAGAGGTGACTGAACAGTGTTCAGATTCTGCTTTTTCAGTCTGTTCGTGTCATGCAGCAGGGCAGATAAGGCCAGCAATCTAACCAGCAGGGGGTAGATATCAGTCTGATGTCTTGTCATAAAACTCAGTCAGTGAGAGCAGATGAACTAGTGAGCAGACTTTCAGTTTCTGTGCCGAAACTGTATTAAAGTAGATGTCAGTTAAAGGCTCTTTGTGGTAACTTGTATCCTCAGTCATTCAAAGAAATAAGGGTTCCAGAAGGATTCTTCCTGAAGGGCTGAGGTCCTACCCACAACCCTTTGCCTCTGAAGAATGCCTTTTTAAGAATTCATCCAAAGAATCCTCTTTGGAGGAAAGAGTTCTTCAAGAATTGTACTACTGCTAATACTGAACAACAGTAATTGAAATCTAGTTCATTAAAATGATGGATGACCATGAGATATAATCTATTGGATTTAATCATTTTTTGCCTGATCTGTAGAACACAATGTGGTTCTTCATGAAACCCTCAGAAGACAAGAGAGTTGTATGTGAAACCCTTATAAGGGTGAGTTTAAGATTCAATCCCTGGAATATAAAAGGCTTCTTCATAAAACATCCTGGGTGGGTTCTAGATAGTAATATTAAAGGGTTCTTGATAGAACTCCCTTGGTGGTTTTTTTTTGACACCCTTACAAGGTGGAGGGTGAATCACCAGAGGGGATTTGGGGTGGTACCTTTCAAAGATGGTCCTGGTAGGCCTTCAAGCAACTAATTTTGCACTGTTCTGAACATTTCCACCCAAAATAAATTGGTCCAGAACCCAAAAAGTTGGTTCCCAAATGGAACCAAAAAGTAGCAGTTTTCCTTGGGAACCAAAGTGGGTGTGTCTTATTCTACTGGTTGATTTGCATTGTTGATGACATCTTTGTTTCCACTTTGCTTCCACTCAAAACTGCTGGAAACGTGGGTTGGCTCACTACAGACAGCCACGGTTCTAAGAATCTTGAATGGAACTGCTTCAAGAATCAGAGCTACTTTGGTGGAAAAGTGCCCTGGATGAGTTCTTGTTAGCACCTTTGTAAGGTTGGAAGGTTCATGATAGAACCCTCAGTGAGAGTTCTGGGGGGAACCATTACACCATAAAATGGTTCTCTGTAAAACCACTCATAGGCAGGCTGGGTTGAACCTTTCGTGGAGGGTTCTAGGTACACCTCTTTATGTAGGGTTCTAGGTAACATTTGCTAAAAGGGTTCCAAATGGAAACTCTATGAAAGTTCTATCAAGAACAAACAAGGGTTTTTCCACGGGGAAAAGCCGAAAAACTCTTTTCTAGTTCCAGTTTAGCATAGCCAGAACTCTCTCCACAGCACTGGAGGAAGGTCTGGCTCCACACATACACATTCTGCTATAAGAGAAAAAATGCGTTCTACCTTGTTTGCATTTCTTTAAACCAATCACGAACGTCTTGCAGTGAGGGTGCTGCTCTAAAACAGTGCTGAGGGGGAACTTTTGGAACATTTGCACATCGGAAGGAGGGTCACTGCAAAAGAAAAATTAACAGCCGTTAGCCTGTTTACGTTTGTACTGTTAGCGTCCCAGATGCTACGTTGCTGTTTTCAGCATGTTGGTTGTAGCTCAGAGGTTGTTCTTGTTTCCTGGAGACTTTGAAAACGCAGATAGCGTACACTGCAATACCACAGCCAATGGCAGGACTTATGCATGCAGTGTGAATCTGGTGAGTCAAACTATTTTCTAGCTTGCACTTTTACTTCTAAGGCTGGAGATACTTGCTGTTTAACATTAATTTCTGAGGACGTACACAACCATCACTCCAAACCGACGCAGGACAAACAAGACAGCCATGATGTATATGTGTTAAAATCACGTATATCTCTGATCTAATGTTACGTTCAGACTACTGGCAACAAAGCATCAGGCTACAACTCATTTTCAGTGGAAGCGACATGAAGCCATTGACTGACATCTGACACTCGGTTCATCTTTGATTTTGGTCCTTTCATGAGATTTGTTGACATTAACAAATATATAGTGTACAACCAGACTCATCCTTTAATTCGAATCACTTTGTCGAGATCACTTGTTGATCAAAACCGATGCGTTGAATCACATGAAAACAACTAAATTGAGCCGTTTATATGGAGACATGTTGTATTTTTATTGAGTTTTTTCTTTCTTCACTTCATTTCCCCTCGCTGTGTATATACAGTCTTTAGCTCCAGCTTATACAGTACAGTATATCGCCTCCTACATCTTCTTCTGTCTCTTTTCCCTTTTTCTCCACCGCTAGGTCTTTATACCGAGTGTGTGTTTATGTGTGTATTAAGCCAGTTATTGTCTGAGACCGGCTGGCATCTTGTGTTTGATAAAAATAAGATGGATGAATACAGTCGTGGGTGGACAACAGCAACAAATGTGTGTGTGTCCATTCATCTTTTCTGTTGTCTGTGTTCATTTGTGTCACTTTGTGTTTATGTGTTCATCGCTGCCTGTGTGTCATGAGCAGTATGTCCGTATGTGTGTGTGTTTGCAGTTTGTATAGCAGTGTCCATTTGTGTTGTGTGTGTCCATCTGTTTGGGTGTGTGTGTTATATAACACTGAAGCAGCTGTACTCTCTCCCTCTGTCTCTCTGTCCATCCTCACCATCGGTCTCCCACTGGCCACGGCTCGGTAAAATATTCATGCTCTTTCCCACTCCTCAACACTCTGCCCTCCATATTTATGAAGCTGGCTGTCGTGCTCCGGTGTTAGACGGATCTGCTGCGTTTTCTGCCGAGATTCAGCTCCCCCCCTGCAGCGAGATTTGTGTGAGATTTATATCACTGTTGCTGCTAAGTGGGCAGCAGCGAAATCTGGCCAGTGTTCCCTCTCATCATCAACACCACCGACCACAGAATGATTAGCATACAGAGTTTTATTACACACACTCGCTCAGTCCTGATTGGATTCCTCAAGTGTGCAAATTTACTTTAATGAGCAAATTTGATTTAATATCCGAATCTTCAGTTGTAATTAGTCTTGTTCTGATTTTAACCAGTTACATTCAACAAGTCCTCCAAACTAAATGACAAAATATGCTCATTAACAGTTGAGCTAGCTTGTTACCCGGCAGAACATTGATGAACTTTCTCATTTCCTGTTTCCTATACTTAGATATACTATGCGCTATAGGTACATCTATGTTGAAAAGAAAACCACATTTGAAAGATGTTGCTGGGTGACCTGTAAAACAGATGTCACACCTTAATATAAGCAAAACGCTAGCTTACTAGCTAGCTAAGGATTTAGGAAGATTAGCTAGATATTTAGCAAATATTTTGCTAACATTAGCCATTAGATATAACTAGCTATCTAGCAATTCATGTAGAATAACCAGCTAGTTAGCTATCATTTTGTTAACATTAGTTAACATAAAATGTGACTAGGCCTATGGCTTTTACAGGTCCCCCGTAATGTCTTTCGGCTATCTAATGATCTAGTATTTTGTTAACATTAGCTATCAGATGTGCATTATTTTTTTGCCAAGACTCTTACGCCTAGTGCCACACTGCTGTTCTGTGATTGGCTGCTACTATTTTATCATGTTTAAGTGTAGATATTGGCAGTTGGGAGACGTTTAGCAAGAACTGGCCTTTGTGTCCTGTTTGAATTGTTACTGTTAACTAAAAACTTAGTTGGCTTCTTTTTGGCCGGGCTGCCTTAGCTATCAGATGTAAATAGTTAGCTTACAGTTGATGTAGATTAGCTAGCTAGTTAGCTAGCGTTTTGCTACCATTAGCTAACTTAAGATGTCACTATGTGTATGACTTTTACAAGTCCCACAGGCAACATGTTTCAACCTTCAAAAATCAATCTTCAAAAATTTGCTGTTTTTTTCCCCTCAACATAGACGAGCCTAGCACAAAGCATATTTAAGTAGTAGAGGAAACAGGGAAGGAGAAAGTTAGTCTGACCACCACGTGTAGACTGTGAATTTAAGCCTCCCATTGGGGGCCTGATTTAGGTGCCATATGCTATATCCACTATCTGTGTTTTCAAGGTCCCTGTCACTATGGGAAACAACCACTTTCATGCTATAAAACTACACACTGAAGATTGCAACTAATGTTACAAAAGTAAACAAGCTAGCAGCTGTTACCCTCTACAGGGATTTTGTCATTCTCGCTGCCCCATGTGCAATAAAAAACAAGTTCCCCTTCAACACGATTTTGCAGGGGTATGGTCACTGCGTCCTTGGCTGAGCGATGCCTAAGACGATTGCGATTGGTTTAAAGAAATGCAAAACCAGCCTATCTTTTTTTCCCCCTGTAGCAGAGTGGGCATGATGTGTGGAGCCAGACCTTTCTCAAGCGCTGAGTGCTGTAGAGAGGTGGGACTTAAGAAGGGTCAATTAGTGTTATCTGATCAGCAGGAGGATGTTGTTTGTCAGTGACACTTCCAAAACATCGTGGCTCGGTGGGTAGAGCGGGTCGTCCGCTAATAGGGAGATTGGCGGTTCGATCCCTGGTTCCCTTGAGTCTGCTTGTTGAGCAAGTCTTGGGCAAGATAATGTGTGAATGCGCTTTGACTGGGTGGAAGACTATAAAGAAGATACAAATGCAGGTCCATGGACCACATGGTCTCTTCCTTATCTGCCACAGGTGTTTGTGAGAGGTTTAAGTGCAAATGGTGGAAAAATCTCTTGATTTGGGCAAAAAAAACAAATGCTATTTCCTGTCAGGTTAACATAAACATAGTCATATGTCATATTTCAGGCACAACAAACGACTGATGGTCTTGCAGGCCCCCAAGTTCATAAAGAACCAGGCCGGAACAATTTAAAGTCCAAGTAAGATGTATTTACACTTTTTTATTATGTTCCAAATCATTCTCAAAATGCCTATGAAACCCAATATTTTGTTTAAATATTCATTAATTACATTGTTAATGTATTTTACTATTGCTCAGGAAAGTACGTAAGTATCTTTTCTCATCAATAAAGTTATTTTATCAAGTGAACATTGACTGTTTAATTTTGCCAGACAAATAAACCACTGTCAAATATTTAAATACAACCATTCACGGTGGATGGCTGCCCACCTTGAGCCTGGTTGTGGTCGAAGTTTCTGCCTGTTAAAAGGGAGTTTTTCCTCACTACTGTCGCCAAGCGCTTGCTCATGATGGGAATTGTTGGGTCTTATGATTTGGCGCTATATGAATAAAACAGACTTCACTTTACTGCAGTTACTAAGCTTAGTATTGTTCTCTACTGTGCACTGAATTGTACCAGTGCACGGGAAGCACCTTTCACTTTTAAATAATAGCAACATTTTCCACATTATCTGCCCCCATTAACAGTCTGCAGTACAGCTGAAGCTCAGTGTTTCCGTTAAGATTTGCAACAATAAGATCTTCACATTTTATGATCAAAGTTTTTTTTGGTTGCTGTGCTGAAATATTCATATGCTGCTCCATGGCATCAGTAATAAATTATATATTTAAAGCTCAGTATTGTACTCCACTGAAGGCAGATACATTGTATTCTGTACAGGTTTATAATAGTAAGATTTGCACTTCACTTATTTCCTCCTGCTCCTAAGTGACTCTGCCCAGTGCCCTGCATATTTATGAAAGGTTTTCCCTCTGCAGACAGATTTACTGTGTTTTCTGAACAGATTTACAGCGGATGCATTTGCATTGTGTAATTTATTTTTTTTACTATTTTATTTCAACACTTCCATTAATCAACAGCAAAATATTCCTATTATTCTTTCACATTAACAGTGAACTTTGTAGTTGGAGTTTAGCTCGTGTCATCCATTACAGCCAGCCTGGCTATTTGCACATACTTGCTCTGTAATTTTATGACAGTCCATTAAGCAACACTCAGATATTCATACTTTACCACCTCCTCAACACTTAACATATTTCACCGACATTGTCTTTAGTGCAAGTAATTGTGTTTGCACATAGTCACACGTATTTGCAGAGTAATTTTACTGCAATCTTTTTGAATTATACAGAGAAAATATCCTATGATAACTCGTGTATGACTTGATGCAGAAGTTAGAATCTGCTGTCTAATTCCTCTGTCCGAGTACTGTCTGTTATTTTCGAGCGTTTTGTTTCCTTTAACATTAAATTGCTGAAATTTCCCATTGATGTGGGCCTTTTGTGGGACTTGGTTGGAGCTGTAGACAATCTGTCAGAGAGAATGTGAGGCTCTCCTGGCAGCTTGTGCTGGCCTGCTTCCCAACTAAGACACTTTTATATTGGTTTGATTTGGCAGCTTAAGATCAACTACATGGCTTTGTTTTCAAGATTTATAGCAGCATATTGTGCCAATACATAAACTGGCATATGAACATAGAATTAACGTGGCACAGGAAAATGTTTACATTTAGATATTTGGTAAAGACTATTAAAGAAAACATTAGCTGAACCATTAACAAGTTATTCATTTGCATACATTCAACATATTTCTACTTTAATTTCACATTCTGACTAGGACCGATGATATAACAATGAAGTTTTTATTGTAGTGTCATGCATGTAATAATATACCCTGCCTAGTTTTACACAGAGTCTAAAATTCACAGAGCTTAAGACTTTAATGTCTGCAGTTAAATTTAGTAACATTTGGAGGGAAAACTGTCTGATTGCTTTATGGAACAAACAGATTGAGAGCGCTGCTCAGTTCTTCCAGAGCATGTGGTGAGTTTCTAATGTGAGAAATGGTGATGACAGAAGATCAGGAAGTAAATTTGTCTTTGAGATGGGATACAGCAGGGTATATGGGGGATTAGGGCTTAATTTTGAGTATCAGTAATAATTTGACATGATACAGGCCTGCTTTAAAATTGAATTATAAGCTGTTAAAAATGGCTCCATTGCTGTACGTCAAACGTGAAAAACAAGACATCCCCCATTACAACAAACAAAAACATCAGTCATCATATTATATATGTATATATATATATGGGGACCTGGATAAGAGATATATATATATAGTCAGATCTTAAGTTAGCTTATGAGCTAGCAAACAATTTATGTAGATTAGCTAGCTCGTTACTTCACCTTTTGCTATAATATTAGCTATCAAATGGCACTGGCTAGCTAATGACTGATGTAGGTTAGCTGTCTAGTTAGCTAGCGTTTTGCTTGCATTAGCTACCTTAGGATGTGACTACATGTATATGTCTCTTTTACAGGTCCCACAGTAACATCTTTTGACCATCATCAAAACCTGGCTTTCTTTTCAACATAGACTAGCCTAGCATATCTAAGTACAAGAAAACAGGAAAGGAGAAATTTGACTTTGGTTCTTCCAGGTACCAAGTACAAGTTTTCTCAGAGTACAGAGCAAAAAAGGGGCGGGACTTGTAAGGGTCAATTCGGGCTTAATTTTGAGTATCAATAATTATTTGACATATATATAATTTCAGGTTTATTTGTGCAACAAAAGGAAGAAATAAAAGAACATTTCTGTTTTTATTTTAAAACATAAAAACTTAATTGCCATATACTAATGTGTTAGACCAAAAGACTAAGGACACAGAACCCAGTAGTCCTGTGATGGTTAATTAACGGCTGATTTGACTGTTCTACTAATGATGACTAATCAAAAGTGGACTGAGGACCTTGTCAACAAGTTGTTGGCCAATCATCTTCATGTTTCCCACTTTTTCAAGGCTAATGTAATGAGGTAATGTTGGAGCAGTTCAATTTTATTTCATCCCCTGTTCGCTGATCAAAAAGTGGATAAAATAGTTGGCCAAGCGGTAGTTTGAAAGATTAGAGGAGAGTTTGTGGGAAGATGAATGATGAGAGGGGTTTTTTGATCACCACCACTGTAGTTTTTCCTCTGAAGTGTCTTGTAAAAAAGAATGAAGCCACTAACTCAAAGCTGCGCCAGGCTAGTTTGCACGTCGGCGGGTCCAACTAGGGAGGAGAAACTGAGTTCTGTCATGAGAATTTGAGCTTCAGTATCAAGAAATTGTAAAAACTATTAGTTATAACTGCAGACAGTGGTGCATAAATTGTTTGCATGCACATTAGAGTTGGTTATTCATACCCCCTGTGTATGCATCATTCTCACAGTATCCAGGCTTCTAGGTATAATATGGCCAGGAGTGCTATACACCCTAATCTGTCCAATCAGATTTCTTCGATGCATATAGAGACCGAGAGCTAGCTGAGAACCACTCCAGAGCATTTGGTTGGAGTTTTGAGACGTGCACACACACTTTGACAGCCTCAGTGTCGGCCAACAGCTCTTAACTGTCATCTAAACTGCTGCTGGTCACACTGTAGCCAGAGATAAGAGTGTGAGAATGAGTGTTATCCATTACAGAATGGATGGATGTTTGAAAGAGAGACGCTTGTTGTAGGTATTCTGGTGGTTTTTAGATACATTACATAGCCAAAAGTATGTGGTATGGGATGCATGGGCATTGATCTGTTGCTATAATAGACTCCATCTTTCTTTTATCCCTTTTCCACCAACATGGAACAGGTTCTGTTTCAGTTTGTATATCTAATTTTGAACCGTTTGAAGCATTTTGACCAAAAACAAACCTGAAAAGTTGGCTCCCAGCTGGAACCAAAACCTAGCAGGGCTTCCTTGACCTGAAGTGTGAACCGTGACAACATCAGTGAGCAGGTCATATTCTATAGGGAGGATCAAGAAGGCACGCTTATTTTTTGGATAAAAGTAAATTATGCCATCCTGGATGATCCTGAGTTATGTTCAGAGAAGCTCCAACATAATCAGAGTCAAGGAGTTCCAAAAGTACAGGTTTCATTTATTCAAACCGTGAAAGTGACCATAAATCAGCCAGAAATGACCCAACCCCACAGCGTTCTCATACTTTTTTTTAAACAAAGAGCCAATAGGGGTGTCAGATCATAAAACAATTGTGGCTCTAAAAGACAGTTACAAATGATGTATTTTGTCATTTAATCGTTTGCTGTAGCATTAAGCGGTACCAACCACGTAACACTGACCCAAACCAAAAGTACAGAAAAGTTCACGGTGTCCGTTTACTTTGAGCCTCAGGACAGACTTTCTAAATGTGAGTTTTTATGATTGTGGAAGCTGTGACACCGGCTTTAACACACTCTCCTAACAAAGTTGTGTCACACGTCAGGCTGGAATACATTTTTTCAGTGGAGGTCGATGGCATCATTAGTGCTTCGAGCAAGATAAGAGTTAGCTGTCTGCTCTGTTTTCACCTCTCTTTTTTATTTATAACTCAAGGCTAGAATCAGACTGCAGCACAAGCATTAACAGTAGCACCATAAATAGTCTTTACATTCACTTTCACTAATTTTATTTGCTCTCTTTATTACCTTTTTTTCTCTTTCTGCAGATCAGTAAGCTTCCTTTTATCTTGCCATATCTTATTTTATGCGGCAGCACTCTCTTCAGTACTTAAAGTGCCAATGCTGCAACCTTTCCTCACACTGGACAATGCAGGGTGATGTGATATAACCCACCAAACTTTAAAATGTCACAGCAACCCTTTAATTGTGTCAGAGGACGTCTGAGTCGATGCCAGCTGCGATGCAAGCTGTCCAATAAAGTTTCCCTGCCTGCACTAACTTGACTACAAAATGTCACAGCGGCCCTTTAATTGTGTCAGAGAAGGTCTGAGTCAATGCTCGCTGTTATCTACACGGGCTGATAAGGTTCTGCTGTGGTCAATACACATTACTGAACAGGTGCAGCATTGATCAAGTGGAGAATGCTGAGACAGCAGAAAGTGTGGTTTCCATTTTATAATCTCAGAGGCAGAGTTTAACTCATACAGTACGCTCTTAGAAACGAGGGTTCCAAAGGGGTTGTTCTTG
>JAJHUR010117074.1:0-15260 GCA_027495735.1 Lutjanus campechanus | reverse complement strand
CTAAGCTTTACATTGACATGGACAATTGACAGTTATAAGCAGTTGATCAACTTACAGTGTGGGACCCGTCATCATTTGTTACTATCAATTTACAATGTTGCGCACATCCTGCACTCCTGCGGTGCTTCTATTTCAACCATCGTATATCGTATATTAAATAAGATTTCAACCTATTCAACCAATGAAATTCAACTTATTTAATATCTATTTATGGCTCAAACTTGCTATTTGAACTGAAGTACTCGTTTTTGCACATGCAGTTGCTACATATTGCTCCTTTAGAACTTACAGAAAACTAAAGGCTCCTGTAGAAGTTAAGGTACAAAATCTATCAAGCATAGCCCACTGACAACAATTCATATAAAAAGCTTTCATAGACCTGAGTGCATAAAATCTTTCTCTGTGATCTGTGAAGTTTAACATAAAAGACAGTTACAGACAATTATAGTTACTTACTTCCAGTTTGTAGCTGTCTGAGATCGGCCACTGAGGTGACAGAAGAACAACAAATGATTTGGAATCGACGAGTTAGAGATTCAGAGGAGATATCGAAAGCAGAGTGGCAAACGGCGAAGAGATGGCGAGGGGGAGGAAGAGGCCGAGAGTACTTTGAAGGTCACTGAGTTTAGCATGCCTCACATAACCCACATTCCTTGTCTACTTCCATTTCAGCTTTCTAACTTTATCAACAGTCTGCTCTAAACTCTAAAACAGGCCTTGAATTGTGAGGGCGTTTAAAGGCTTGGCATAACAGACACTGAAAAATTGTAGTTTTCCGACCGTCAAGCGCACAGTAGGTTAATGTGTGTGCGCTTGAGTATCAACTACTTTTTAGATATACAACAACGTGCCACATGTACTGTATCTTCTGTGTGTTTATATGAGCTCTAAGGCATAACAAAGCTAATCCTTTACTACTCAGTTTGTGCAGCCAAAGTCATTGAAACACACTGTAGAGCTTTTCTCTGTGTGTGTGTGTGTGTGTCCTGCATGTGTGTGTGTGTGTGTCTCGTGTATTGATCTTCTCCAGGCTCTGTAAATGCAGCACTCTGGGAAAGAAACTGACACCAGCACTCTAAAGTCTCAATGCAGCTCAATGGTTTTTATTGATTTATTCAGACCAGCTGGCTGGAGCAGAGAGAGTTCAGCTGAGGACAGCTACTACCACTACAATGAGGCATAAAAACACAAACCAAGACACAGAAATGCCCACACACACCATGTACATTCCCCTAGATACAGCATTTAGACATAGACTGGGTCCATTCAAGTCTAACTTCTTACGGGTGTGTTGGGCGTCCAGTCGTTTTTTGGGGGGGTTTCAAGCGTGTGATGTTCTCGACTGCAAATTTACCGAAACACAAAGACAACCGTGGGCAGCGTTGTGCATTAACATGCTAAAAAGAGTGCCAACCATTGAACATGCTCTCATTTTTGGTGAAAGGTTAACCGATCAGTTTGCGCCTAATGAAATTGAACATGAGAGTGAGTGTGAGTGTTGTTCACTCCTGAGAGACTTATCAGTGCTCTGGTTGTCAACTGGTAAAAGAAAAAAAAAATAGTGATGCAGACTCGCAGCAGTGAGAGAGACAAAGAGAGAGAGAGAGAGAGAGGGAGTAAAGTAAGATAAAGTGTGCCAATGCCAGCGGAAATATCGACGTGATAGAAAAAACTTTCTTTGATCATGAAGCATGAAGTGTATCACCTGGCTGACACTGCAGACTCTCTGCACACTCAGTCTCTGTTAACTGTGACAAACAGACAGGTAGCTCTGTGTTATTTGCGCTTGTCTCCTCTGTCTCGTGTCATTTCTATTGGATATTATACTGGCCACTCAAATTAATACACAAATTAGTATCGCATCATTATAGAGGCTTCAACATCCCTGGTAGGAGAAGGTTCTATTAAAAATGATTTATTTATTTTTTTAACTAAGAAATGACAATGACAGGCAATTAAAAGAAACAGCATTATCATTTCACCCCAGAAGAATTCATTTTCTCTGATTTAATGTGTGCTAATCAGTCCAGTGAGCTCTGTCTGGGGCTGCAACTTTTTCATCGTCAAATAATTTCAATTAACGTCCATAAAATGCCAGAAAATCAGTCAGTCAATCAGTGTTTCCTAAAGCCAAAGAGAACTTCCTCAAATGTCTTCTTTTGTTCACAACTCAAAGATATTCAGTTTTCCTGTCATACGGGACCACAAAAGATCTAGTTTTAAGATGAATTTTTGTTCAGGTTTTCCTTTAATTTGTCCCTCTTTTAATAATTTCATTGGGTAACAACTACAGCAATCTGTGGTATAATAAACAATGTTTCTGTTCTTATTCTCTCTGGACAGACAACATTTCTGATGCATCTAGATTATAAAATATATGCGAAGAGTGTGGATCCAGGAGGACAGGAAGCAAGGTTCAGGTTGCCTAACATTGCCTCCGCTTCCAAAAAAACAGACACATCTGTGCCATGTATCGCCCTGCAAACAAACAGCTCACACAAATGTTTCATTTAGTTGTGTGTGTGTGTGTGTGTGAGCAGGTATGTAGAAACACCACACAAACCAAATCCCCCATGAAGGCAAAGCCCTTTACACACAAGACACCCTTTCCAGGAAATATGCAGCATCTGTCTGTCTGAGACATATTGGATAGATGATACGTCCGAACAAACACACACACACACATTCAAACTTGGCATTTCCTGTGTGTATGACTCATCCAAGGTAGTGCACTGCAATGTGATCGCCTTTGTTTCTCATATCGTCATTTATTAGAAAACACCCCCAACATGCAAACACACACACACACACACACACACACATACACCTCCACACACACACACACACACACACACACACACACACAGAAAAAGATTCTCCCAGGAACACAGCCCCAACTCACCAACACAGCCATGCATACTGATAATAACACATTTCTGAAACGACTGTAAAGGAATCGATCAGCAGTAATTATCCTTACAAGGTTTTGATGATCAAGCACACTGACCGTCATTTATTGACTTAAATGTCAAACATTTGCAGTGTCCAGTAATTGTGACAGTTGTTTTTCATTTTTGTAGGCATAACGCCGAATAAATGATTAATTAATTAATCAGAAAAATCCATCGTTAGCTGCAGCTAGAGCTGCAACAATTCATTGATTAACTGATCAGTTAATTGAAAGAAAATAAGTTGCCAACGTTTTTAAGAATGAATTAATCGTTTCATTAATTTTTCAAGCAAAAATGTCAAACATTGCAGGTTCCAGCTCCTTAAATGTGAGGATCTGCTTCTTTTATTTGTTATTTATGGCAGTAAATGAAGAGTCTTTGGGTTTTGGACTGTTCGTTGGACAAAAGTAGCATTTTGGGGTCTTCGGCATTGTGATGGACAGTTTTAGACATTTTCTATGACAATTTGAATTAAATGATTAATCGTGATAATAATTGGTAGGTTTATCAATAATGAAAATTAGCGGGTAGTTATAATTCTCTAAATCTCGATGCAGAGTTGCTGTGAAAAGACGTTTTACTCCGAAGCGCTCTGTGTGGCACTGGAGTCTGAAAAACAGGAGGAGTGACTGATTTAAAAGCCGCTGCTTTCGCCTCCATCAAGTGAAAGTCTGACCATGACTTCTGGCATTTTCACTGGTGTGACTGGGAAACTGGGCATGCTGTCATCATAGAAATAGATCTTAAGATTGTGGTGTTTACTGAAACTTCTGTGATATCTGCTGCTTGACTCTGACACAGAGCTCTGCTCAGCTCACCGCATCAAAACCAAGTGCATTTTTAAACCGTAATCTAATTTTTTTCTCTTTTGTTGATCTGAAAAGTGATCCGATCCATGACTCAAAACTGTGATATGATCTGGACCATGAGTTTTGTGATCTGTTGCACCCCTAATGAAAATAATCAAATAATCAATTCATAATCAGTTATTAAATTAATCGCCAACTATTTTGATAATCAATTAATCCATTTGAGCAATTTTTGAAACAATTGTTTAAACGATTCCTCCTTCTTACATCCTTCTATATATATATATACAGTATTTTTTTTTTTTTACCATTTTCTGACCTTTTATAGACCAAACAGCTGATCGATTAATCAATTAAATAATCAATACATTAAGCGATTATGAAAATAATAATTAATTGCAGCCCTATATTGCACATCTGTGCTTACAAACGTAGTTGTTCACACACACACAAGTTCAGGTAAATGATTGCACAGATTTCCGTGTCTAGACACACACATTCTAACCATACTACACACACACACACACACACACACAAACAAAGAAACAAACTCCAGACAGATAATTCCTATGAAAGGCTTGTGTGCAAACTCACACATGAATTAACACACATACCCTCTCAAAAATGTGTAAAAACACACACACACACTCACACACACACTCAGGCCCTGCTCAGCAGTCCTCCTGTGAGAGTGTCTGGGTGAACCTTTTAGACTAAAGCTGACATTTTAGACAATCCCCAGAGGGCCGTCCCATTGCGGACTCTGCACTTCCTGACAAATGACCTTTGACCTTCTGGCGGCTTCCAACCACATGATCAAAACCATCCCCAGTGACCCAAAGGTCGCCGGCTCCCCCTCTGGTCCCACACACAGAAAAGTGAGCATGTGTGTGAATGTGAAAGACAGAGGGAGACAAAGAGAGACACACAACATTTACTCAAGCCAATTAAGCATCAAAGCAACTTAGAGTCGACCTCAAAAACTGAGGCAGAAAAAGGACAAATGCAGGCAGGCCGTGACTTCACGTCCCCTTCTCTCCTTGAGCTTCATCTAACCTTTTCTCTCATTCTTCACTTTCATCTTGCTGCTTGGAACAGTCAGAAAATAAACAACTCCAAGCACTAAAAATAGACTTCAACTTGTTTTCCCTTTTCGCAGACTTGGCCTTCCAACTGTCCAACTTCTACTCAACTATCACGCTAACCTTCGCCTTCAACTTCTTCTCTTTTGTCCTGCCAGACCTTACATCTCTCGCCGCCTCTCACTACCTATCTTTCTATCTAGCTACACTGTCTTGTCTCAGCTGTCTCATTTTTCAGCCATCTTCCTTTCACTTAAACTTTCTCCCACCGGTCTTTCTTTCTTTCTTTCTTTTTTTTTTACCCCCTCCCTTCCCTACCCTCCAGTTTTCTCCCTGGTCAGTGGCGGGTCTTGAGAACAGGCCTCATGCAATAGCAGATGCCTCCATATTTGGACACGCCGATGGAACTGAGGGATGAGGCTCTCACACGATCCTCCTTCAAATACCCTCCCATTCCTCCCTCCCGTCCAAACATCCCTCCCTCCGTTCCCTCTTTTGTGCCATCATTTTGGTCCAGGGAGTTCCTCCCTAGCTCCTTCTCCTTCCTCCCTTCCTTTTTCCTCTCCTCCTCCTCCTTTAGCTCTTTTTTAAAATCAGACTCTTGGGATTTAATAAAGCATCTATAAGCGGCGTGGATCATAGTCTGCATGGCCATGACTTCTTAGGTTTGAGTCAAACACACGACCTTTATCACATCATCCCCAGGGTAGGGTAGGGTATCCAGAACTGGTTCTAACTGGAACCAGATACAAAAGTTTTGAGCCTGGAACACAATGAGAAAGAATACCATGTGAAGATTTATGCTGCCAAAAATCTGGTGAAAGTAAAGGTGTTTTTTTTTCCTTTTGCGCTCAAATAACATGACATGAATTGGACCAAGGATTGAAAAACAACATAATTGGAATCAGAATTGACAAAATCCAAATGATACCCAAACCCTAGTCAACCCCCTCCCCTCTGTTCTTACTGTTTTCCACCATTTCGACATTTCATCTGTCTAATCAAGACAAAATGGTTCAAGAGTATGTATATCCCTTTTTCATCACCATCTGTTTATCAATGGCTCTTCCCTCTGAACGTCCAAAATGTGTGTGTCTGTGTGTGTGTGCCATGCAGTACACTGGGCTGACAGGAACAGTGACGCACTCCGACTGTCACTGCGTCACTCTGATAAACACACACGCACTCACACACACACACACACAGACACACACACACAAACAGCTGTTAAAAGACATTTTAGTGTCACTTCACAGAGGCTCAGAGTTTCTCTCAGGGAGGCTGTCGCTCGGCGGCAGAGCACAGTCCTTGAGCGAGAAATGACCAACCTTGGTCCCGCTGGAAAGGGGACGCCAATGACGACCGGCGCGTCAATTTGTTTCATGCTTGTGCACACACTTGGCCAACGATTAACTCTAGCTGTGCAGGTAGACTCCAAGCCCGCAGGGGTGTGCTCCTTCCTGGCTTTGAAGCCAGTTTGACATTAAGCGTACCACTATTTCAATATTAAATCAAAAACTGATCAAAATGACAAGTAGAAATTAAGAATTAAGAAGTATTTTGTTTTTCCTCTCCACCCCCCACCTATTTTGAAAATGTTAAATGGCAGTTTTCACAGTATAAAACCAAGGGTCTGTTCATCTTTACAAATCAAGACGCAATGCTCAGGCATCAGTGCTAAAGAAACAAAACAGAATCAAATCGTGGATTTGGAGGATTGGAGAAGTGGTAGAATTTGATCCATTCAGTCCCATAATATTTGGAAAGAAGAGCCGCATGATTAAATTATTGTATCCCCATTCAAGTTAGGAAAGAGCTAACCGGAAGTCAGCCAGTGGAAGTCTATGGCGAGCATGCTCATGGCAGCCATTCTCAACCAGCGAAGACAGTGGTGCTGCCAAATAGTTACTTTTTTTGTTTTAAACAAAGCTGGATATTTTTAGATCTAAATATGCTCAAGAATTCAATTAAATAAAAAAGGTAAAATTCAATGTGTTTTGCCACAGTTAGCTAGCTAACAGTCCCACGGATGCAGTGACACAAAATGGGTCAGTTTTTGATAGTGATGTGGGAGACAATGTGCCAATAAAAGCTCCAAAGCGTGAGGTGAGGAAATATGACTGTGAATACACAAAATCTGAATTCCATAATTTTTGTCATGTTACATTGTTCTTCTAGTTTATTTGGGAAGGTGGTCCTTTTTAAACATTTTTTTTAACAATCAGAAGTGGACCTTTGGTTACAAAAAGTTAAGAGCCCCTGCACTGTGAGCTGCAGCGACCGAAAGAGCATTTCATCCGGGTAATTGTGGCTTTTTTGACTTTCCACAGAAAAGAACAGAGCCCCTCCTCCAACATTTCCACTTCTCCTTTACACATCAACTGCAGGCTAACAGTGTATGGTATTAAAATGCAGCAGGGTGACAGATGACAGACATCCTTATAAGGCCTTCTCTTCATAGAACATATTTTTAGGTGTGCATAAATGCACTTGAATTGCATGGTCTCATTTGGGTCATATAGTCATTGCATGGGGTGATTCATTCCACTGTATGCCATGGATTCACAATGCCCCTCATCAACCACACACACACACACACAGAGAGAGACACACACCTCCCCCGCTGCCCGAAACTAGACTGTGGGAAATCCTTGGGAAAGGGTCATGACCAGAAAATATGCTCCTTCTGCCTTCTTCTTCTTCTCTCGCTCCCTCTCTCTTCTGTTCTTTCCTCTAATGTCACACAACTCTCTCCATCCACAGACCACCAGGGAACTGAGCTTTACATGCTGTTTATGGTAGGATTTGACTAATACAGGTTTTTGAAGACCAGTAGTTACATTTAGACAGATATATCAGATATCAAAATGCTGCATCTGAAAATACATAAACATGTATTTCATGCCAGGACTGCCAATTTTGTTGTTTAGTGTCAAATTAAAAAAGAAGAAAAATGCGAACAACAAAATATTAAGACCTTCAAGTCCTGAAAAATTCATCATTTTCAGTTCCACTACTTTGCATCAACATTCAACACTTATTCAAGGAGAAATACACTGTAAAGAAAAGAGATGCTGGTTTATCCACTGAGAGTAGCCTCAACTGACCAGCATGCAATGAAATCACACAAAACATTGTGCAACTCTCCTTAATTGTAGATATTAACCCTCTAGTCCTTACTATTCCCCTGCAGTCATTCTCCTACAAATACTAAAGAAAACAGCTTCATGGCTCTACTTTGAGACCAAAGGGCATGCTGGGAAACTAACTGGGAAATTATTGACCGAAGAAGGCAGGTTAAGGGAAAGTTGGCACAACTTGCTGAGTGCGACTTCCAATGAAGTGATGAGAGAAGAGTAAACTGGTACTACCACCATAAGAAGCACCCTGCGATGTTTGTGGGACACCTTAAAGGAACAATTCACCCCGAAATAAAAAAAACAACATATTTTTCCCCGTTTATCCATCTAGATTTTTTGGGTGAATTGCACGGTTTTGGAGCCATAGAGATGTCTGCCTTCTCTCCAATATAATGGGACTAAATGGCACTCGGCTGCATCCAGGACTTTCTTTCTGTCTTTTTCCCAGGACTCATACCGTCTAGCTCCATTATATTAGACAGAAGGCAAAAATCACTACCGCTGATATCTCCAAAAAATAGCAACTCACACGGACACAAAATAGATGGATAAATAGATTTTGGGGTAACTTGTCCCTTGAAGGGACACTGGATTTGGACACAATTGAGTAAGTAAACAAACACACAATGAAATCTGTGAAAAAATCTTGCTGCATTGGAAACAAGGACAATATCAGCACAAAAAATTACACCTTTACCTGACACCCTGTCTTGTCATGAGTCAGTCAAAGATTTGAGCAAAGTAATTCATTACAGAGTGTCTGTGTTTGTCTCGCCTTCTCCGCGTATGCCTTGACATATCAGGTTTGCGACTGCCCAAATCTCATCCCTAATTTACCCCACACAGACTATAAACTCTCTTTCCCTCTCTTATAAGCACTTCAGCTATATAAACCAGTGCAAAGGAAGCTCATGGTTTTTTTAACAGGCTTGAGGCCGCGCTCTGTATCTATTATTCAGAACAGCCGTTTAACACAGCACCACTCCAGAGTACTGTAGTTGGCAGACGCACACACAGACACACGCGCGCACGCACGCACGCACACACACAGGACAGCCAGCTGCTGTTGCCACACTGGCACATACAGCTGTCGCAAAAGTGGAATTTTAAACAGTTGTCATATTACACAGGAAATACAGAATAACTAACAGGTAAATGGAGGATGTTAATCTGCTACACACAGGGATGAAAAAATTCCAGGATTTACTAAAGCACAAAAAAAAAATTCACGATCATTAAGACTGTGTTTGATTACCATCTGAAAAACTCACAGTAAATACTGTCCAGCATTAACCAAAGTTAAAAACAGTCTCCAGACGCGCAGCATTAACAAAACACTGACATCTCAAAACACGCATGTAAATTCAAATCAGTAATATGTTTTAAATATAAAACTTGGTCAAATTATTTAGTGTGTGTCAGTACTTTTTTTTTTCAAATTTGAACAAAACCATGATAATACAGGTAACCATGACAGTTTTGCTCACTATAATCCTGATGGGAATTGTTTGTACTGTTTAATCTCTAGCTACAGAAACACACGTGGCCCCATGTGTGCAAAACCAAAATGAAGTTTATGGAAACCCCTGACCCAGCCTTGACACACAGACACACACATATACACGATTGTTGACCCCTGCTAACAGTCATACACTCTGTATGAGCTGGTCAATTAGTAACAGTTTGATAGACGTGTCAGACTGGCCTTGGGGCCACAGGAAAGGGAATTATCAGGACTATCCAGCAACGTGCATGACAAGGCAGAGTTCAATATCCAACTCTGATAGAGCATCAGATTTTTATTGTATATTCACACGACATGTGTTCATGTAAGCCAGCTTTATCAATATCTGCCAAATGTTGAAATATTTGCTGGGTATTTTAAACGACACATTTCGCTGCCAGGGCAAAAAAGACAGTGGACTAGTGCCAGGAGAGACAATAAAAGTCACCTTATGTGTATTATTGACAATATAATAAACCACAGTAATGTGCAAGAAGTTCAAGCAGAGTGTAACAACAAAAGGGGCAATACAACAAACTAATTTCACCACTTCAAGCAGAAGCAACCGATTGAGTACCAGCACAGCTAAAAATCCTACAAGGACAGCTCAGCAGCTGTTGTGAGTTCTAAACCAAAAACATTTTTCAGCATTTTGTTAAGAGTATTGTTACTGAATAAACAACTCACCCCTGTGAGATAATACTTTAGTGCCTGACGGTTAAATACAGGCAAACATACACACGTGCAAAGACATTGTTATGTCGACACTGTGATGTAATTCTTTGAATGACAACTCACATACAAACACAGACATGTTCAATCTCCGCAGTCTATCACACAAGCACACATACAGACACATGCTGGAAAGACTGGACAGACCTGTCAAAAAAGATGAAACACAATAAGCGCTGGTGACTCATCTGCTTGGGATTTATTTAATTACAGAAATTAACTCAGACTTGTAAACCAAAAATAGAAAGGTGTATTACATGAACAGCAAACTGCCAGGAAAGACTAGGGAGAGATAAGGTGTGTGTGTGTGTGTGCTTGTGTGCGCGTGTCTGCACACTACACATGCAATTGGGCTAGGACAGGGTTGGGCACGCTTATCAACACTGAACACACACACACACACACACACACACAAAACATTTGACTCAACACATTCTTGAGCAACAGGAATGACAAACTTCTAGTGAAACATGCAGGGTGGACGAATAAAAGAAAGTAGATTAGACAACCGTGTGGGAGAGGGAATGAGTGAGTGACACAGCAGATCCATTAGGAGAGAGAGAGAGAGATGCAGAGAGAGGGTTATTACAGGTCTATTAGGACAGAATGTGAGAGATGAAGGAAGAGGGCTATCTGCAGAAAGCTCCTGATATCAGTGCATCAGGCCTCTGCTTGTACTCTGCTGGTTCATTAGCTGCTGGCTGTCACTGTTAAATTATGATTTAGTGTCAGATCTCCTGGAACACACACACACACACACTGCATTAATGATAATGGAATAAGGATGTACCTAATATAATATTTTTTGTTGGTCGGTGATAGCATTCTAAGGTCTGTTATTTTTGTATAGCAGACTGTTGCTATGTGTCACAGACTGTTGTTATTGCTATGGACACACTTCTGATCATAGGCTCTAGAGGAGCAATAAAATCATTGTTAAATGACTACAATAATTTTAAAAAATATTTTTTTTTAAAATATTTTTTTGGCACATCATCTAACAAGTTCACCACCAGTGGAAAATGTAGAAAAAATACCATTTTGTATGCACAGCTGTATGCAAACAGGAATATTTATTTTCTTTATCCATGTAAACAGCTGAGTAGGAATATTGTCTTTTCAGAATAAAGGCAAAAAAGCTGAATATTTTGTACATGTTAACATAGTCATTGTTAATGGAAAAATACCCTTATTACAATTAAGAACAGCCATCAGTCAAATGCTGGTAAGATATGAAAGAGGCTAGTGGTTTTGCTTCACTCATCAGTCAAAAAAAAAACAATGGTAAATTGATGAGTGGGCGGTGAATTTTAAAGATTCATTAGTCATTTGGCTGGTGAGCAAAAAATAATAATAATTTTATAATAATTTTGCATCCTGCTGGAAAGTAAAAATCAAGATAATTCCAAGCAGGCCAATGCATATGATATGCTTTAGAAAATAGATGGCAGTAATGTATAGTATATGTGGTCTCTTTAGAAAAGTAAATACTAGTTAATCAGTGCTGTAATATGTATAATTGTTTGGATGACTAAAAAATATAAATCTGAATCAAGTCCAAATCTGTATCCAATACAAAATCTAAAATATCAAAATCGTTCACAATTGATAGTTTTAATTTGTTTAGGAGAGGAAGCTAACGAAAATAGTACTGAAACAAGAAATTTTCCTGCCTGGAATTTGGTTTGAAGCATAGTTTAGTTTAAAAAAAGAAAGAATCCTATCCTAATCCTGTTTTGTGGCCTAGGACTTTTTATTTACTTTTTGCTGAAGTATTGAAATATTGTTTTCTACCAGCACTATATCAAAGTATTTGATATACCAGTGTACTGGTATTGTGACAACTCTACTTAGCACAAGCAGCAACAGCTACTGTGGCTGAACAGACAAAGAAAAGAGCTTTACTGTATATACAGAAACTCAAATCCATTATATGTCCTTCTGTGTCCTATATCCTGAAGATAGTAAAAAAAATGAAAGAATTAAATCAAATTGATTCGTATCGCTTACAGAAGTGACACACAAGTATTAAAAAATGCAGTTGTCTTGAATCTTAATGAAGAGGAATTTGACAAGCTAGATGAACTGTGTTTTACAGGTTAATACCAGGATTAGTGAACACTCGAACCCTACGCCGCTTTTAATTTCCTGGAGATGGAGATGGCTGTCAGACCAAGGGTAAATTCAAAAGTCCCTCTCTGGCTTTCTTTTCTATCTCCCTCACCAGCACACTCCTGCCTGGTTTCAGTCTTTCGTCTGCTTTCACATGCTCGGCTCTCCTGTTACTGGACAGCGTTTTCCTTTTCATCCTGTTATCACACACAACGACAGAGACACGCAGACACGCTTACCAGACCACCTAGTCGAGCGATTACAGATGATCTTTGAACCTTGCAGTGTCAGCGTTGCTGAAAACCGGTGAGGTACGAGTAGCGTAACCACACGAAACAACACCATGTTGGGTCACAGGCCTCAGGGCAACTGTCTCCTCTCAACTTTATACAGAGCATTGCTCTGGCACAAACACACATATAACACAGACACACGGGGCAGGAAAGATGAAGCAGAGAGTTCATACTGAAGGTTGGAGGAGGGGGGGGGGGCACTGCTAAATTAGTTTCTATCCTCTGTGCACTGATAAATCTCAGTATATATGTATGTCTGTGTATCTAAGGCACAAAGACTTTGATCAGTCATTTTGTTTTATGCCCTGGATGTCTTATCTTTATCATAAAACCCACACACACACACACACACATTGTTTGACTGGCCAATGCAGACCTGCGACTCTCATCAAAAGCTGAAGATCTGAGGAGAAAAAGGCAACTATAACGGAGCAGAGAGATCAAACTTACTGCTGTTTGTCTCTGCTGCAACTCTGTACTGCTCACCTCTTCTTCTTCCCATGCTCTGTAATAAAATTTGATTCTACTGCAAACAGCTGAGAAACTTTGGCTCCAGCAAGTAAACACACACACACACACAAAAAAATTATTTCCAAGGTGCTGTTGTGCGAGGGCTGGTTTCAAACTCTATCAAAGGAGATTTTCAGAGGTAAAGAAATCTGTCAGATTATGTTAATGTCTTATGTGATTCATTTATTTTGTATTTTCATCATCACAAAGTTATTTATCATTGTTTTTTTTATTTTTATTAATAGATTATTTACAGAAAGAAAGTGGAACCAGCCAATATTTGGTAGGTTGAATCCCTGTTTAATACACGATCTATGGTTAAAGTGAGTTTTGTTTTGTTTTTTTGTACAGTATTGACACTCCCCTGCAGACGCACACACCAGTGAGCCTCTCAGCCTCTCTGAGCCACTAGCATTAGCTCAGCTAGCTACAACGCAGGAACAACACAGGAACTTTTACAAAAAAGGGCCATAAATGTGCTTCTATGATAATTGTCAGAGCTCCTGCGAACTCTCCGTGTTTCCAGCGTTTCTCCACGGACATGCAGAGTCTGATAGCAGCTGCCCATGGTCGCTGTGAGTGCTGTGAGAGCGGTTTTGATCCAGTAACCCAACAGTAATATAAGAATAACAGTAACACTGGGTCAAAACATCCCACTGGTACGGGGTAAAGTTAACACAGTTTTGCGCCAGCGTTACATTGCGTCAACCACACTGGGTGAATTTTTAACCCAGCATGTTTTGTTTTTTTTAGCATGGAGATTGTGCTCCTAACATTTTGACTAATTATAGTACTAAAGCACAGCTGTCATTAATGACATTAACAATGGCTCTGGTTTATTCAAGTATCCCAGTAAGACACGGCAGTGTGACAGTGAGCCAGCACGAACAATTACAGGACCCTGAAGTTAAAGCTGCTAAATGGAATTCAGCTATAATAATGTTGCCTTAATGCTTTTATGTCTTGTGTAAAACACTTATGTAAAGGTACTACAAATAAATGTACCTCTGTGAAAAAAGACCTGCTATGAGCAAAGCACAGCAGTGCTGATGAAAATCTACACAGCAAAACTTCCCTAGACAGCCTGAATAAAAACTGTAAACACTACACGACATCAATGAGTCAGAGGTTACTGTTTGTCTTCACCTATTAGTTTGGAAGTTCCAGTCTCAGTAGAATTTCACACAAACTCATGAATGTATTTCCATGAAATTTGGCACTTAGTATCGGCCTTGGGTCAATGAACTACTCATGGTGTATTATGGTGATCTAGATGGGGACATTCCACAGGAGAAAACAAGAGGAAAAAGGGGATTTCACCAACCCAAACCTGCAGAAAAGGATTTGTCAATCAAAAGAACTTATGGCAGGTCCTTGAAAAAGCAAAATAGTCACTTACAATGGAAAGAAACACATTTTTGCACAACAAATACATTCAACTAGAGATGGTATGGAAGTGATACTTTCCTGTGAGATGGCTCAAATGTTACCTTTACCAGAAACAGTGGATAAAGCCAAACATATAGTGTGGAATAGCAAAGCCATGACCCACTGGGGCTGGCCTGGTTATGGTTAAGGATCTGCCATTTGCCGGTGCATATTTAGGTGACACGTTTGATTTAGCACAGACTAACCAGCCTGAGGGCATGGACTTCCCACTGCAACACGCTGCACTGGAAGGATGGGCTTATTTGTGTGCATGGGTGTATATGTGCACACACAAAAAGAAGCACCTTTTTGCAAATGCAAAAATGTGCACATGCACAGACAGAGAGTACCTCCAGACTCACACAGATTGAAACTGACAAGGTGCCAGTGCCACCCTATGATACCTCTGCAACAGTTCAAGGTCCAAACCTTGAGTCTGCAGATATACAACATGCTGACATACTGCACGGTAAACTAAAATTCTACACAGTCTAATGCACACGCACACACAGAAACATGCCCGAAAACTCCCAACAACCTCATTTCCCCCAAGCTACAACACTCAACAAGGGGAGCCTGAAAAGGCTTTAACACGGCAGATACAGTCGGGATAATAAAGTCCAGCTAAACAAAAACCCAGGGCAGAAAAGCTGCAGTCCTCACCAGCTGCAGTGAAATACAAGTGTTTTAGCGTGTTTA
>JAJHUR010117073.1:0-16600 GCA_027495735.1 Lutjanus campechanus | reverse complement strand
AAAGTGAGCTGTGGTCTGACGAGTCCACATTTCAGATTGTTTTCACAAATCATGGACGTCGTGTCCTCCAGGCTAAAGAGGAAAAGGACCATCCAGATTGTTACCAGCTCTAACTTCTAAAGACAGCAGCTGTGGTGGTATGAGGGTGTGTTAGTGCCCCATGGCATCATGGGTAACTGTCACATTAATGAGGAAACATCCCAACTTTTTTTGGAGTTGGGGTTTGTAGATTTTTTTATGTGCTTCATCAGTCATTTCCTTTTAAAACTTGTTCAAAAGATGAATTTTACCTGCTTTCACTTTAATAATTTTTCTTCTAATTTGCAGATGCCCAATATTCGGCAGCTGAGGAAGAAGGGTAAGAAAAATAAATGGACCAAAGAAGCCATGAAGGAGGCCATGCAGGAGGTTCAGGCAGGCAGGCTCACCTTAAGGAAGGCAGCCCGACAGTTTGGAGTCCCAAAATCCACCCTGACTGACCACCTCAGAGGACGGCTGGACGTTGATTCCACCCACGGCCAGAAGCAGCTTTTCACCACTGATGAGGCTTCCCTGGTGGAGTTCTGTTTGTACTCAGCCAGCCAGGGGGTTCCACTGACAAAGAACCAGGTTGTGGCGCACGCTGTGGCAATTTATAACCATTGGAACCTAGACAAACCAAAGACGATTAATTTCAGGGAGCGGCAAAAACACCGTCTCACTATCCAGACTCCACTGTTGCCTGATGCTGCCCACCCATCGGAACGTTCCCTTTTCCCTTTCGTCAAGAGTCCGCCTTCCTCTCCGTCCTCCGATCCCTACCTCACCCATCCACTGGTCACATCAGGTCTCATTAGTGCAGATCTGGTCCACGTTCTGTTCAAAACCAGCCGAACCTATAAAACCGGAAAGCTCTGGAGGAACACCCGGGTGCTGATGGCACAGAAAACGTCCAACATCGTCAAGGTGAAAGCCTGTGCAGCAGGAATGGGCGCCCAAACAGACACCCCTGCCTCCCAGAGTCCCTCACTGCTGACCCCCAGCAGCACCCCAGCCAACATGAGCTCCAGCAAGGACCAGCATTATCAAATAACAGAGGGTAAACATGTCTATTTTACATTTAGAGTACATTAACATGTCAATATATGCATAAAAATTACTGAATGTAGATTTTAAAGAGACAGTTCACCCAAAAATCAAAAATACATGTTTTCTTCTTATCTGTAGGGCTATTTATCCATCCAGATCGAGGGTGTGTAACCTGCGGCTCTTTAGCACCTCTGCAGTAACTCCTCCCTAACGGTTAATATCAGCATCTCAGTGTTTATTTATCATTGTTGTAGGTTTATGAAAAAGTTGAGACAACTCAAACTCTTAAAAAGTTTTATAAACTGCTGATCTTTTTGTCGAGATAAGCTTTAAGAGGAAAAATGTGTTTTTGATTTGGGGCTGAACTGTCCCACTAAAGTGTCTAAATCAAGTGTTTTTATATGTACAGCCAACTCAACAGGTAACATTTAGACCTGCAACAATTAATCAACTAATCAGCTATGAGTTGACCGTTAAATTATTGTCAACTATTTTGAAAGTAACCTTTTTTTTGGGTAACTTTTTAAGAAGAAAAAGTCAAAACTCTCTGGTTCCAGCTCCTTACATGTGAATATTTTCTGGTTTCTTTACTCCTTTATGACAATAAACTGAATATCTTTGTGTTTTGGACAAAACAAGACATTTGAGGAGGTCATCTTCGGGTTTGGGAAACACTGATCAATATTTTTCATCATTTTCTGATATTTTATAGGCACAAGTTCATGTCTCTCTGACGCAGTTACTAAAATCTACCACATGGTGGCAGCAGTTTACAAAAAGAAAAAGGAGCTGAGGAGAAGAGACATGACTAAATGTTTGTGCACGTGCAGAGTTATTGTTTGTGACATATTATTTACTACAAACTAATCTGCACGTATAAACATGTACATTAAGATATGGCAGCTTTAAGTAAAAGTACTAATACCACATTGTAAAAATACTCCACAACAAGTGAAAGTCATTCAAAACTTTACTGAAGTAAAATAGTAGCTATTATCAGCAAAATGTACTCAAAGCATCAGAAGTAAAAGTTCTCTTTATGCAGAAAAAATGGTCCCTGACAATGTTTTACTATTATAGGGGATGTTTTTGGATGAATATTACTGATATATATTTTTTATTAAAATATTGGCCATCTTTCATCCCTCACTGACATCAGGTGATGTTGCGTCTGATTGTGGTGACGAGGGCCCCGGGGGCCTCATGTTGACACCGATGGATCTCTGTGAATAATTTCCACTGAGAAACATGCCGTCTTCACTTAGAGACTATTTTTACAGAGGAGGACAGAGGACTGATGGAGAGGTGAACATTATGATGTCACAGTGATGTTGACCTTTGACCTGTTGGATATAAAATATCATCACATTATCATTTTAACCAATAAGACATTTGAGTGTAATTTTGTCATAGCTGGGGTTTGAATTCTGGATTCATGGCCTACATTGTGTTTAGTGAGATCACCATGATCTTTACCTTTGATCCCTGATCACTAAAATCTCATCAGTTCATCTTCGAATCCAAGTGATCATTTGTGTGATGGATGATCTTTTTTTTTTTTTCAAAGTTTTTCAAGAATTCTGAATCACAGCATTCGGTCATTACTGTTCACAAAGTCTGATCAGCCCAGTAACATGCAAGATTAACTCTGTGAAATGAAAAAAAAAAAGAAATATTTCGTCAACTCCGTCAGAGTTTTGCAGAGTTGTGTCATCTCAGTTCTCTTTAATGATCAATTTATGAGTTTGAAATGAGTACTTTAAATAAAATAAAATAAAATAAATGAATAAATAAATAAATAAAGGAAAAAGGCAGTGTCCCATTTGGGCCAACCAGTCAAAAATAAGAATTGTCAAATAATTATCTTTTTTCATTGATTTTCACTTCCTTGGCTATCATCTGTAGGGCTATGTCATATCGACTAATTCAGATTATATTGATTATACATATTTTTCCTACCATAAAGATAAAAGATTCCTGTTTGAAAAAAAAGAAGAAAAACAATTTAAATGAGACAGAGTCTCCGAAAGCAACAGATTTTTGTTTCTAAAAAATATTGTGATTAATGGATTTTCATAAACGCCTAATGTATCAAATCTGAGAAAAACAAATATCATAGATGTTACGATACAGATTTTTTTTCTTTCAGTTAGATAAAAAATAAATAATTTTCTGTCAGTTATTTGATGTGTCCTGCTGTACAGGGTTTAAAAAATAAAAACGTTTAGATGTCACGTTTATTTTTGTCATTCTGTACAGGCACTGGAATGTGATGCGGTCCGTGAAGGCAGCATCTCTCCGTGTCACTCTCCCTCTCCGTGCTGACAGGTACTTCACGGTCGTATCTCTCTGCAGACCTCAGCTGAGGTGTCGACAGCAGCTCAGGTTCATGTCATTCACCGTTTGAAACTTTGCTGTAACCAGTTCAACGAGCCAAAACCAGTCTGCTCTCATCAGTGGTTTAACTGGGGAGGTTTCCAGATAAACTCTGCGATATTTCCTCTGTTAGTGCGCGTGCAGGCTGCACGCGGCAGTCCGCTGCACCGCCGCGAGTCTCCGTCACTCTGCAACTCTGCCAAGGTAAGACTGACTTTATCTTTAAATCACTGACACCTTTGTGAACGTTTCTTGGGAAAACAAACGGAGCAATGCAACCAAATAATTAACATTTATCCACTAATCACCGCTGCCTTCACCTGGCAGGAGGCAAGTTGCATGTAATTGCAACTTCAACATCATTTTGTGTCTAATTCAGATTAAACAAAGATTAAAAATGGCTGCATGAGGAGGAAAGAAAACTGATGTAACCTTAACCAGTTTTTGCACCGACTTCTTGAAAATATGTTTTTACAGACGCTTTAATATTAGTTAAAGTTACTTCAGGGACTTAAAAATAGACGCACTTGTAGACCACCAGGGTTGGGGGGGTTAGGGTACTTACAATTACTAATTACCTGCAGTCAGTATCCAAGTATCACAATATTAAAGTAACGTAACTTGATTACTTTCCGTTACTTCTGGATCAACTCAAAAAACAAAATTGGTGAAATTGCTGAGATTAATAGCAGTATGTTAGCAGTGGTTTGTGTAGCTAACGACGGTTGGTCTGTGTAGCTAACGTTGGCGGTTGGTTTGTGTAGCTAATGACGGTTGGTTTGTGTAGCTAACGTTGACGGTTGGTCTGTATAGTCAATCTTAACGGTTGGTCTGTGTAGCTAACGACGGTTGGTCTGTATAGTCAATGTTAGCGGTTGGTTTGTGTAGCTAATGACGGTTGGTCTGTGTAGCTAATGACCGTTGGTCTGTGTAGCTAATGACGGTTGGTCTGTGTAGCGAATGTTAGCAGTTGGTCTGTGTAGCTAATCTTAACGGTTGGTTTGTGTAGCTAATGACGGTTGGTCTGTGTAGCTAATGTTAGCAGTTGGTCTGTGTAGCTAATCTTAACGGTTGGTCTGTGTAGCTAATGACGGTTGGTCTGTGTAGCTAATGACGGTTGGTCTGTGTAGCTAATGTTAGCAGTTGGTCTGTGTAGCTAATCTTAACGGTTGGTTTGTGTAGCTAATGACGGTTGGTCTGTATAGTCAATCTTAACAGTTCGTCTGTGTAGCTAATGACGGTTGGTCTGTGTAGCTAATGATGGTTGGTTTGTGTAGCTAATCTTAACGGTTGGTTTGTGTAGCTAATGACGGTTGGTCTGTGTAGCTAACTTTGGCGGTTGGTCTGTATAGTCAATCTTAACGGTTGGTCTGTGTAGCTAACATTGGCGGTTGGTCTGTGTAGCTAATTCTGCTTGCACATTTTTAGACTTTATTGTTGTCACACTAGACCAGATCACAAAATAATCATCAAACTGTGACAATCTTATCAAACTAAAGCATCAAGCATGCTAGCTATTGAGCTGGGTAGCTAATGTTAGCAGTTGGTCTGTGTAACTAATGTTGGTGGTTGGTCTGAAGTTAATGCTAGCGGTTATCTTGTGTAGCCAATTATTGATTGTATATAGGGCAGTTGTTAAAATTACAGTACAAATATGATAATTATTGTACATCTGGCAACACTGACGGGTCTTTAGTATTGTCTTGAATCTGTCAGTGGGAATAAATTCCACCTGCACAAGACTGCTTTCTGCATCATACTTGTTGTAGCTTTAGGTTGCCTGAACCTTCTTTGTGTATCGTATCATGTTCGATGATTGTGTTAACCAAACTAGACTAGACCAGACTTTCTGACTAAATTTAACAAAGCATAGACGCATCTCTTTACTATATTACTTTATTATCGTTGCACTAGACCAAATCACAACACAGTAATCGAGCTGTGACAGAACTAAAGCATGAAACAGTATTAAACTGCACCGTGAATAATCTAAAACAATTGGTGATTCTTGCATTATAACCTACAGGGATATACTGTATATATAAGTAAGAACTGAACCAGAAGTACCCCTCTCCTCTGGGGACCCCATGTGCCCTGTTGGACTCCACCGTTCCCTCAGAAAAACAGATGCAGCGAGGCTGTTTGTAGGTCTACTGTACGTGCAGGAGCCAGGCAGCTCCTCAGAGGAATGCCCTTACCTCAGAGCTGAGTCATGCAAATTATACCTCCCTTCTCTTCCCCCCAGCTCCCGTCTCTGAGCTGTTATCACCAGGCCACAATCATTTAACCTCAAATACAAGCTCCATTTCATTAAAGAGTGAGTTCTTTTCAAACACTGATTTATCTAATAACATCTGTCCTCAGTCTGTAGTGACATAAATTATTTTCACAAGTGTTCCTGAAACAAATGAGAGAACATTTCTAAAATATTCATACAAATTGCCAAAAAAGATGAAACTGCACTGTTTTTTTTTTTTGCAGAGTTGTCATATCGGCAGAAATGTTCCCTTTGGCCGATACGATGTTTAACCATTCTTGAGAATTGAGACAAAACTATATTTTGAAGGGGGTTTAGACATTTTTTTCATTTCACAGCATAGTTGTAGAGAGCAGCCATTTTATTTTCAAAAATTTTGCTTGTTAAAGTTTGAAAGTCATTTTTTAAAGTCATTTAAAGTACAGTTTGTACATGTTATGGTTGAGACACATCTGATAACAATATTATTTAATGAATTTGTCATAAAATAGAAAGTTAACTCGTGTTGAGCAGGTATTCCTGCCTTTTTTAAAACCAGGAAGTGATACAGGGGTCCTCACGGTATACCTAACCCTTTTTATACCTGATTAAATCATGTTTTTGTAAAAAAAAATTGGCAGGAATCTGGGACACAACTTTAAAAGGCCAACATTTTTATAGAGAATCAATATAATAGAACTGCAACAATTAATCCCCAACTATTTTGATAACTGATTAACTGTTGTGAGCAATTTTTAATTAAATGTCCAAATTGTCACATTTCAGCTTCTTAAATGTGAATATTTTCTGGTTTCTTTACTCCTCTTTGACAGTAAACTGAATATCTTTGTGTTTTGGACAAAACAAGACATTTGAGGACGTCTTTTCACCATTTTCTGACATTTTAAGGACCAAATCACTGATGAGTAACAATCGATTAAACAAGAAAATAACTGACAGAATAATCAGTGATGAAAATATTTGTTAGATTATAATAGCACAGTTTTATACTGATGTTATCAGTAGGTATACTGTTAGTTTTAGATTTTTAAGGCTTTTAACGCTTTTTTAAATTGTTTGAAGTGAATTCTTGTCTGGGACACAGAGCAAGTTTAGAAAGAAAAAAATTAAAGCAAACCAAAAAATTAAGAAATCACAAATATTTCATATATATAAATCCTTAAAGTATACATTTTCACCAAAAAAATTGGAATTAGAGTGTTGTTATTAACAATTTTTCTCAATTCTCAAGAATGGGTGTGCAGATAGTGTTGACCATCTCTACCTCCTGTTGTCAGAGAACCTACGGTGGCTGTGAGAACATGTGAAAGGGTTAGGGTTAGGGGTCATATCTAGTGTCCATGTTTGGTTTGTCTGTTCTGGGCTACTGTAGAAACATCACCATGCAACATGGCGGCCTCCTTGGAAGAGGACCTGCATCCTCTGTAGATATAATAACTCATTCTAATGTAACAAAAACACGTTTCTTATTTTCAGGTGATTATACACTGCCAATAAATCCCTGTAAATCTTACGCACTGGACCTTAAAGACAAATAGAATTATAAAATTCCACACAGGTGATGACTAGTTCAGATCCAACATGTTATGTTTTACAAGACGGCAAACGGTGATGCAGAAACAAGTTGGCTCACAGCTCCTGAAAATATTTTTGAGATCATTCCAAGCAGTGATGTGGATTAAAAACCTACTAAACCAGTTTTTAGGATGAAATAAATATTTTATGAGATTGATTCACACAAACAAAGATTAATTAGTGTCAGGGTCTAAGGATTAAAAGTAATATGAGGCTATATATTCCATCTAGGAAAAAGTGAAAATGAGATGAACTTTGACTGGAAAATGTATAATTTTATGGGGTTAAATTACACTGCCAAAGTATTTTCCTGTTTCCTTGGGCTGCGCTTGTAAAAGAAACACAGACACTTGTGTTTAAATACCCAATAAAGCGGAGAAAATTAGCCTCTGAGAGAACATTGGAATCAGTTTGGGACCAGAGAGAAATGCAACCACCTGGAGGCAAAAACCCAAACTAAATGAAAACTGCTGATATTGTGGTGCAGTGTGATAACAGCTCCTCTGCCTGCAGCACAGACACAGTGAAAGTCATCTAGAATTGCACACTAATAAGATGTTTGCTGCTGTGTGGCCACTTCGATGCAAGCCCAGCCATGCTTGATATGCACCTGCATGTGTGTGTGTGTGTGTAAGAGACAGAAAGAGAGATAACTTGGTGAAGTTGTCAATTTCAGAAACACCTCTGGCGGTGGTTTAGTCTCAGCTCACACATGCTCACATGCATCAAACACAGGCAGCTGTGAGGTGACTTCAACTCTTTATTAAAGAGAGGAAAGTAAAGTAAAGCAAACAGGTCCACATACAAGCCCAAGTCTGAAAACGTTAAGATGTTGATTAAAATGTAAATAAACAGAATTGCAATGATTTGCAAATCATTTTCAACCTATATTCAACAGAATACAGCACAAAGACAAAATATTAAATGTTCAAACTGATTAACTTTATTGTTTTTTTTGTAAATATACACCAATTCTGAATTTGATGCCTGCAACAGAAGGTGGCACAAGGCCAATAAAAGTCTGTGAAAGTTGTAGAACGCTCCAAAAACACCTGTTTGGATCATTCCACAGGTAAACAGGTGAACTGGTAACAGGTGACAGTATCATGATCGGGTATTAAAGGAGCGTCCTGGAAAGACTCAGTGGTTCACAAGCATGGATGCGGTGAGGTTCACCACTTTGTGATGGTATGGGGGTGTTAGTGCCTCATGGCATCATGGGTAACTGTCACATCTGTGAAGGCTCCATTAATGCTGAAAGATACATGCAAGTTTTGGAGCAACATGTGCTTCCATCCAGACGACGTCTTTTTCAGAAACGTCCCTGCTTATTTCAGCGAGACGATGCCGAGACACATCGTGCACGTGTTCCAACAGCGTGTCTTCGTAGTAAAAGAGGGAACATGGAAGTTGGAACAAAAGGAGACAAAAAAGATGCAGAAATGAGGAGGAGGAGGTGCTGTAGAAAAAGAGGGATATGAGGCAAGAAGAGGAGGTGACAGTACAGTGTGTAGTAAAGTGGTGAAAGGAGAAGAGGAGTCAGAGAGGAGAAGATTGAAAACCATAAAATGAAAAACTAAGTGTTGAAAGGGGGAACGAGGACAAAAAGGAAGCGAGAGGAGAGGAGAAGAAGAGAACAAAAGAGCAACAAGTCCTGAGATAATTGCCCCCTTGTTGTATGAAACAGTAGTAATTCAGAGTATCACCTGATCCTCACTGAGAAATGCTCCTCTGTCGTATCCCAGCTGCTTCTATTTTTACTGTAACCTACAGGTAAAAACATTCAGACATCTTCAGACATGTTCTCAAGGTGAGCACATTACCACAGGGAGAAAATGATATTCCACCTCTGTCAAATGTTTATATTCACTCCTCAGAAATAGTCATGAGAGGAGGTCATGGAGCAGCTCGTTATCAGTTGTTTCTGCCTTCATTTCTGGCCTCAGGTTATGTTTTTATTTCAATGATCACAGAACAACAAAAATAGTTGGATGTTTCGTTGGATGTCAAAGTCGTGATTTTATACTTAATATTTGATGAGCTGCAGCTGGAAAGCGCTGCAAACCACAAGTCAAAGTTTCTTTCCGGCAGTCAAAGATGTCTTTTTCTCATGTTTATATCCTCTAAAATGTCTGACTTTGACTATACTGACTTGTATCTGTGTAAAGTTTGTCACTAGAGAGGTGTTTTCACATTCCTCTTGCTTGAGGGCGAGATGTCTGTATGCTGCCATAAAATTTGAGATTCAGACGTACCTCAGGCAGCTAGTTTTGGTAAACCTGAAACATCCAGTGCAGAGTGCTAACTACATAAACAAATAAAAATGCGAGCTACACTTACCATTCTGATACGTCTGCTAGTCGCAGATTTCAGTGCACAAAAGAAAGGATATTTTAATTTATGCCGGTCAACTAGTCTAAAAGTAACAAAAATCTCAGAAAACAGTCAAAATTGGGCACAATTTATTAATCGTCGTCCTTCATTTGAAAGAATCAAACATCATGCAGCCTGGCTCAGTAACAGGAGCTGGAATTGGCTCGGTGGTGATGCTGATGTTATTTTTGCAGCTTAATTCAATTGGTTGGATTGTGTCAGTCTAATGTGATTGGCAAAACGGATGCCCTTGGACTCCAGAAGGCAGCCAATACAGGCATTAGAGAGTGACTGAGCAAATGGAAAATTGTCCTCTAATGCTGCCGTGGCTGCTCCGGACTTTGAGTTTGATATTTGCCATCGCTGCTTTGGTATGTGGCGAGAGTCTGTCAGATAGCCAAGCCGGTTCGGATCATTCAGTAAGTGGGATGCTGGGATAGGTCAATTTAAATTCTGTAATTCTATGGACACTGTGACAGCGCTCCAGAGAAATGTGGTCATGGGAAAATGCTGAGGTCAAACCAACAGGGAGAGGAGAGGGGATGAAGCCTGGATCGGAGTGAACAGGAAGAAGAACCCCTCAGAGTACGGGTTCAGCTTTCTGGATGGTGAACTTGTTCACTGGTTCCACTGGGAATACTTTTTTTCAGTGCTCACTTCTTTTCTACTCATCAGCGCTGACCTTTTCTTTACTCTCTCGTCCTGTCAGCACTATTGGGAATGTGTACAAGCATGTCCTCCCATCGTAAACAAAGGGAAAAAATGCCAGCGCTGTACAAACGAGGACGAAACCTTTCTCCTCAGCCAGTTGGATGCATCCTGACTGAGTTGCCCCTTATTATCTTATGAGGACAACCAGTGTTTGTTTCTAATCTAATGAAAATGAAGTCTGGTCTCCCAAGAGGACATGCAACAAATACATAGTTTCCCCCTTTTCCAAACAAGTAATTTCTAACTCCCGTAAACTGCTTTTCCTTCCACCAAGTCTTCAAATTAAATACCAGTGTTCATTTGTTTGTCTGGAACTGTTCTGTGATCTTTCAAGAGTTTTCAGCCAGTCCTTTGGAAATTTTACGAGATAAACCGCTCACACTATCAGGGGAAAAGCCTCAAAACTTTAAAATGACACACAGCTGTTCAATTGTCTGTGCTGCTGCAGTTGTTGCTCGGATCATCTGGCTGAAAGATGCTTTTAAAGGTCCTGATATTTGTGCACAGCAGACTGAGCCGTACGCAGACAGGGTGTGGCCAGCGCAGGTTTCATTGGCATCGTGCTGCTGCACAGGCTTCTCCATTAAATTCAGTTACAGTAAGACTTAATGGAACTTTTTAATGGTTGTCATATGGAAGACACTGTTTCTTAGACCTTTTTCCTCTGTAATATCTCTTTTAAATTAGTGAAAGTGAAACGAGGCAATTTGGCGCAGTGTTGGCTCCACACAGCAGGTGGAGGTGGCTAAGATGTAAATTGTGTAGGGCTGCAACTAACAATTATTTTCATCATCCATTAATCTGTCGATTATTTTCAAGATTAATTTATTTTTATTCAATTAGTGGTTTGGTTTGTAAAATGTCAGAAAATGGTGATAAATATTTGTTTTCCAAAGTCCAAGTTGACGTCCTCAAATGTCTTGTTTTGTCCAAAACATTAAAATATTCAGTTTACTGTCAGAGAAGAGTAAAGAAACCAGGAAATATCCACATTTTGACAACCTGAAATTAGAGAATCTGGACATTATTTATTAAAAAAATGACTATTAAATTGACTATTGTCAAAATTGTTGGTGATAAATTCAGTAATCGGTTAATAATTGGTTAATCATTTCAGCTCTAAACCTGTGTGTAAATTTCATGCAGCGCACCCACATTTACCAGTTTGTGAGGTTTTATTCACGCTTTACTTGTGTGAAGCTCTGGAGCTGCTGCCTGCAGGACTGGAATTTGTACAATAAGTTCAGGTTTTAGGGGGGTATCCCATCAAGGTGGATAAAGGAAAAGTCTGGCTTATTTTGATAAGTCTGGCTAATTTATGTGGGCGGCAATTGGTCCATTTTGTGTGGACAATGAGTAAAGCGACTCTCCAAATGCCTCTTTTTGTGAAGAGAAGGTCTGGATTAACAAGTTGATAAAACCACTGTCGTTATCTCTGACTGGCGTTTTAGGTTTTATTTCAGCCATGAGGAGCGTAAACACGACCCAGTGATGCTCAGATGTTTTATGTTCCCTGTGCTTCATCATCCAGTTGGTTCAGCTGGAGAACAAGATTGTTACAGGTGATCATAATGTCGAGAATTGAGTTTTAAATTTCTGATTGACTTTTCTTCATCGAGAGAATTGCAATGCGTTGAAGAATTAATCCCCCCCCCACCGTTAATATAAAGGGCATCTCGCTGAAGCTAATTTCTATAATGTATCTAATTTTAGCTTAGTTTTGTTCATCAACTAGAGGAACATGGACAGATTTGGACCAGGATAAATAACCTTTATGTTGCTTTAATCATCACTGTAAGTTGATGCATGTCGCAGTAGTACTCCATCAAAATGACCTCCAGTAGAGTTTAGAAAGCTGATTTCAGTTGATGGTTGAACTGGGCGGTGAGAGATGAAGATGAGGTATGTTAGTGTGCATATTTACAACATCAGCATAATGTGTATCGAACCTTCCAGAGGGAAAGAGCCAATACTGCCAATGACTCGCTGTGCATGCATCTGTGTGTGTGTGTGTGTGTGTGTGTGTGCATAAATGTGTGTGTGACTTAGTGTGCTTCACACACCAGCCATGAATAACACTGCTTTTACTAGGTGACACACACACAAGTAACAGCTGCAGAACACACACAGCATTAATGTGGCATCGAGTTAGACAGATCTGCATTCTCGTCCAGAACATAGTGTTTCTGAGAAGTACATTGAAAACATTTAAGGTAGAAGTTATAGACCTTATAGAGCTTTTTATAACACAAATCAAAATAATGCAGCAATATTTGATATTGTCTCGCAACAATATAAGATTTGACTATATCAAGATAAATATTAACATTGTGATAAAACATAACGTTGTTTTCCATATCACTCACTCAGTGATTTGCCCTTAAATCAATATCCTTATAAATTTTAAAAGTTTTTGTGATAATGAAAACACAATGTTTAAAACTTAAAGCTCATTATGCTGCATGCTGGTTTGTTTTGAGTGAAGATATAAAACAAAATCACGTGAGGCAAATGCATTTAACTGGTTGTCAAGTGGGGGTGATCAGCTTTACTCTAGATTATCACCTCTCAAAATACAAACTGATAAAGAACAAGACTTGGCTGCAGAACATCAGTGGACCTCATGCATGAATCGCTTATATGAACAGATTAGATTTTGATTCTATTAATGTTATATTTGTAGAGCACCATTAGTTGCAGGAAGAAATCCTGAGAGTTTTAGTAAATCCAGTCACAGTAGAGACGGAGAGAAGGAGGCATTACTGTGGAGTTAACATCTTATTAGGAATCTCATGTGTAAATGAGATACTGAAGCCTAAATGAGAGTCTGTGAACGAACTTTAAAAAACTGTTTAATGCAGTAAGACGATCTGTTGCTCTGTTTCATATGCAGAGTGCTGTAGTTTTGATTGAATTTGACCGTGTAGGGGAAGTGGGGTGTGGAGGAACAGTGATGCTACATGTTACCTGCTCTCCCAGTGACACGATGTCTCTGTGGATCGGGGGACTTCTCACCTTTCTTATAAAACCCAAACTTATTACACACTTGTGTGTTATGAAAGTTTAGTGGTGTGACGTCAGTTCTTTCACTGCTTGTTTTGAGGAAATGAAGAGGAGACAGAGGAGAGAGGGAAGAGGGAGCGCTTGTTTTGTGTGAGCGAGGCAGCAGGCGTCCAGTGAGAGTGGTGCAGGCAGAGGCAGGGCCTTGATGCCAAAAATAAAATGTCTGTGTGTCCTAATGAAATGTATTGATTTTACATCAATGTTTTTACGATTCGCACTCAGCTTTTTACTGATGCACTCGTATCTTACACCTTAAAGCCTGATGCATCGGATGACACGAGTGAATCATTACCGCTTCCTCATACTGCTTCGTTTAAGAACAAATATACGAAGAAAACGTTAATGCACGAGGCCTCGAAGCAGTAAATTTTCAGTCATCATTCTACTGTAAGTCAGCAGCTTTCAGAAAATCACACTGTACACAGCGAGAAATCATGGTAAATAATTTGGTTCCAGGCAGATTAAGGGGCAGATGGTACTCCGTCACCTCGTACCGTATAAGTCCTGTGTATAAGCTTATTGCTGCGGGGACGTAGAGGTCATTCATCCTCCTGAACGACCTCCGTTTCTCCATTAGGTTGAACTGGAGCTGACAGGAGTCCATATACTGTCTAAACGACTCCTCTCCTCTAATCTACATGATGACACGCTCATAGATTAGATTGATATGATTGAAGGTGTGTGTGTGTGTGTGCGTGTGTGTGTGTGTGTGTTGGATCCTTGAGAGCGGTCGGCTCTGCTGGGGTCTAACAACCTTTGGTGACAGTCGGTGACATCATGTACATCTCTGTGACATCACTTAATGTGATTGGGTGGGGTGGGAGGGTTCTCTGCACGTGACATGACATGTCACCACACACACACACACACACACACACACACAAATGCATAAAATGTAATGACAACACAGCAGAGCACCCAGAGGACACGGTGACACTGACAGCACACAACAAACAAAGATGCTACCTGACATCACACAGGTGTTCAGATACAGCAGAGAAACTCATTATGGTTTTCATCAATAGAAATCTATTTCCTATTGATCCAGAACAACATTATTCACATATATTTCAGAAGAATAATCAAAAATCTATAATGCAAATTTTCTTTATCAGTTGATCAGCTGCTCTTCACTGCTTTGTGTTGTTGTGACTGTTTTTATGCCTCCTCTGATTTAATGTCTCTCTGATTGAACTGATTGGATGGGCTTATTACAGCCACATATACTATTTACATATATATTTTTAAAAACTTTTTGTAAGAACATTTGATTTATTGATTGTTGTTGGGGTGTAAAGAGAATTTCAACAAACAGAGCAAAAGTGCTTCTTAAATACTTTATAGACTCCAGCTTTAAAACACTAACTTCTGATTTAAATTTTCTTTGTTTTTACATGGCAGAACGTTCCCTGACATAGAACCTCATAAACATAAATGCAAGAAAAAAAGAAGAAAACTGTATATATTAATAAGTAACCAGAATCCATAATCTAGAAATAAGAAACTGATATTTACAAAGAGGGAAGGATTTTACAGCAGAACAGGTTCAGTTTAGATCTGCGACTAATGATTATTTTCATCATCAGTTAATCTGTCGATTATTTTCTCGATTAATCGATTATTGACTGATTAGTGCTTTGGTCTGTAAAATGTGGTGAAGAATGTTGATCAAGTTTTCAAAAGCCCAAGTCGACATCCTCAGATGTTTTCTGATGTCCCAAACCCAAAGATATTCAGTTTACTGTCGTAAGAGGAGTAAAGAAACCAGAAGATATTCACATCTGAGAAGTCATCTCAACAATTAATCAAAATTTTATCGAAATCACAAAATGGTCCACTGCGATTTTCAAATAGCATGAGGCGCAATATTTAGTAAAACCCAGTTTCAGAGAAATCAGAGAATTTGGACGATTTAAAAAAAAAAAATCCAAACTGATTAATCTGTTATCAAAATAAAATGAATGAATTTAAATGATACATGATAGTTTAGGCTTTTGGATAATATCCAATTAATTGTTCTTTTACCTTGACATCTGATCCAGTGATTTTGGCCGGTGTCGGGCTGATTCTGATACTGAATATCAGATCAGAACATCCTTAATGTTTTTCAGTTGGAGAGAAATTTTTTCTGCAACGCTAATAAAGTTTTAACAGTTTTTCTAAAGGGAGCTGACCAGTTTTCACCACCAGCTCTGTGTATACTTACCAAGATTAATTTTGACATGTAGCACCGTCATCATTCATTATTTTATCACCTTGTGTTCATGTGTGTGTTCATGTTGCCGTAGTAACAGCCCAATGCATCTTGGTAAAAATGATTTGTGGTAATAATCAGCAGGGTGCTGAACGTTCTGCTTAATGTTCTGTGGCTCTATCTTGACCGGCGGCAGATACAGACACAGAGCTCGATTTCTCAGCGTCAGTATCAACCTCCTGTTGAGGCTGAGACGTCGTCACCCAGGGGTGTTTACAGCAGTGAAGCGTCTGTTGTGTTGCTGCTAATCGCCCATCAGACTGATAAAGAGCAAGACTTGGCTGCAGAACGGGCTCGCTGTGAAAAATAAATGTGTTTAGCAGACGTCTTGTACAGACATGCAAACATAAAAAAAACAAGGGCAGAGATGACAAATAGTGTTTTTTATGCTTTTTTATGCATCAGCGTAGATTTCAAAGATTGTACCTGAACTCATTTACTATGAAGACATGCTGTTGGAACACGTGTGTCTTGGTATCGTCTCGCTGAAATAAGCAGAGATAAGACGTCGTCTGGATGGCAGCATATGTTGCTCCCAAACCTATTGGTACCTTTCAGCATTAATGGGGCCTTTACAGATGTGACAGTTACCCATGATGCCATGAGGCACTAACACACCCTCATACCATCACAGCTGCTGTCTTTTGCAGTTAGTGCTGGTAACAATCTGGATGGTCCTTTTCCTCTTTAGCCTGGAGGACACGACGTCCATGATTTGTGAAAACAATCTGAAATGTGGACTCGTCAGACCACAGCTCACTTTTCCACTTTGCTTCAGTCCATCTCAGATGAGCTCGGGTCCAGAGAAGTCTGCAGTGTTTCTGGATGTTGTTGATATATGTCTTTCTCTTTGCATGGTCGAGTCTTAACTTGCATTTGTAGCTGCAGAGACAAACTGTGTTTACTGAAAACTGTTTTCCAAA
>JAJHUR010117067.1:1333-19417 GCA_027495735.1 Lutjanus campechanus | reverse complement strand
CTGTGTCCCAACAGGTGTTTCTGCTTTTCGGTAACCCAAACACATACGTAAATGGGGTTGGACATATTATGAAACACTAGGGAGGTAACAATGCCAAAAACCTCAAGTATGATAATACTCAGGCTGCAACTAACAATTATTTTCATCACTGATTAATCTGTCAATTATTGTCTCCATTAATTGATTAATTGTCTATGGTTAAGTCCATAAAATGTTGGAAAATGCTGATGATAACATCCTCAGATGTCTTTTCATTGTCCACAAACCAATGATATTCAGTTTACTGCCATAAAGTGGTACAGAAATCACAAAATATTCACATCTAAGAAACTGCAATCGATACTTGCTGCTTGAGCCCCACTACAACGTGACATCACATGTGCATGTTAAGCTGGCCCCGCACTGATAATTGGGCAGATTTAAGGTCTGCTTCACCCCTCCCGACAATCACGGGTGTGTTTTCAATTTGAGGCTTTTCTGACTAGATTATCTGTCCAAATGATCCCACTGTGTGAGGCGTTGACAGACCAGGCCAGCTTTAGTCACTCTGTGGTTCCTGCCCTGTATAAATGAGAACAAGCTGCAGTTGTTCCAAAATGATCAACAAGTCAGGAGCTAACCATGGAGCATTACTGACATTTGTGTTATTTACTTGCTAGATCGCGAAGTCACACAAGCATCGATCTTGCCAGGTTTCAAGCTACCGTTTTGCGTCCACACCAAAAGTGGTGTAGCCACTTAGCATCCTAGGAGGGACTACTGGCAACTACAGGCAAGGTTTTTGCCAAGACGACAACGAGAAGTGTCCATGGAAGCAACTCATCTCGAACAAACAATGGGGGCTCCTGAAGAGGTTAGCGTAGATACTGCGAATAGCCAAGTCAAAGTATTTATTGTCATATGCACAGTTAAGAACGTTAAAAATCATGTTATATATAATGTCCATCAGTTATATGGAGAAACATCCAGCATCAGTTATTCAGAACTGGAGAGTATTTCTTCATTGAAAGAAGATCAAAGAACAGCACTGAAGGCTTTTCTTCATGGAAAAAATGTTTTTGCTTTTCTCCCAACTGACTTTGGCAAGAGTTTGATCTGACTGGTTCAAGTTAGCTTGTGTTTAACATAATAGACAGCCAATCATCTGCCAAGTGTTTTTGAAAGTGCCTGCCCTTTTCCAAACACTTTCTATGGACAACTTTCTACATGGTTCTGTGTAACAAACCATCTGGCGTGTCAGTTTATTATTTGCTGACAATTGGATATGAAACTGTGCTAAAATTTCATATCATGATTATAGTGAACATTCATACACACGCTGAAATCATCTCACCAACTGTAAAATTGAAAATCTCTTAATGATCTGATATCATGTTCCTTACGATGTCAGTATTTTCACTGACACAAAACAAACCCAAATTGCTGCACCAGACTGTTACTAACGTTGGTTGATGCTGGACAGCAAAGCAAAGTTTTTCAAAGCAAAGGTAATCAAACACAGTTTTAATGATACTTAAAAATTGAAACGGCACTACTGACTGGAACTTTACCATGATTGGTATCATGAAACAGGTAATCGTTTCATCCCACTGACAATATGATAATAACTGAGTGTCTTGACTGTTACAGTAAGAATTATGGCCAATGAGCCACTGTTGAATGTTTACATTTTTCAAAATAAAGAATGAAAAAGTTCTTTTCTACAACTATTTGGTTTCCTTGCTGTAATGAAAACAACATCGAACCATGACACCGAAACCGAAGTACATATCAACTCATGATTCAACTCATTTTTGTGTACTGTTACACTCCTAATGAGAAGGTAATTGTATTGAGCCATAATGCATTTAACAGATCTAACTATTGTACTGGTAACTTAGGCCCAGTTAACATTACAACGGTCTTGCTAAAAATGCAAAGGTTTTTCCTTTGCACTTTAAAAAACTTCCGCATTCAGACGACAATGTGAAGATAATCCCTTTCCACATGGATCTGCAAAAATGACTGAAAACACTGTAGTGTGCATGCCAGGCCGGTAAGTGGCAGTGCAACTCTCTAATGAAACACAGAATAACACCAAGCTTTCTTTTACAGAGCGGTGAATACAAACAAACAAGAAGAAAATGGCGAATGCACGCTCGAAAACAGGTAACTTAATCTGGGCATACGATGAAGCAGGGTTGTTATTCTGAGTAACTCTGAGTTTAGTAGTCCACAATTGTTGTCTTCCTACTTGTGCAAAGGTATTTGAATGAAAACATCACCATTTTTACAGAAACCTCATATTGTCAGTTTAAACAGAAATGGTAAGGATGGCATCCAAAGACTAACCTATGGAACCAGTTTTAAAAAGTTGGCATTTTCAGGCCCACGAAACGTTGTCATGTGAACGAACTGCCACAGCGCAATGAAAATTACAGTTTAATGTTGAAAACGTTGTGCAAACAGCAGCTTAGTGAGTTTGTGAGTTACACTCTGGTAATCAATCAATCACAGCACTCAGTTGTGATTATTCTTATTACATATTATACTTTGGAAAGCAGTACTTCCATACAACTTATCTGCCTCATGGTTGAGAGAATGAATGGAATACATACTTTAGCTGCAGTGTGGGTGTGTGAATGGTTTAATTACAAACCTCCTTTCCTGTCTTATTACAATAAACTTTGGCATTTTCATTTGTTGGTGAAATAACCATAAATTCAGCACTGAACACTGTTGGCTGGGTTTGGGAATTACCTGTAACAGAATGCAGCAGCTACATTAGGCGGAGCAGATCTTTCAGATAACATTACACAAACTCTATTAACCTGACCACAGATCAGGATTAATTAGTGGGAAAACAGGAAGCCAAAAGGGATCCTGTTGCAAGGACTCAGCAAGACGTTCACATAACGTACCAGTAACGCCAGCTTTGTGTCAGAACATCCCCAATGTCAGTCTTGTCCCTTCTTACAACGGCCCAGTTATTAATTGCAAGCTGCTTTCTTCAGAGTTGAGCTGACTGTTTGTTGTTAGCAGTTTCAGCACATAGACAGATCCGGATGCGAAGTTAGCTAGCTGGTTAGCTAATCACATTTTCAATCGGTATAGTATGAATTAGGTTGCAGTGAGGTTTGTCGATAGTTGTGACAGAAACGAATGAGCTAAATCGAAAGTACTGGTACTTCAGGGACTATTTTTTATTAACGCAGAACTCTGAAAATCAATGCGCTAGGTTAGCTAACATTAGATTATTACCGAGGATGTGTGGGAACGCTGTGTGCTATCGCTAGCACTATGATAGAGACTCCACAGGCGACAATACCAACGTTAAAGTGAGTCCATAACCAAACAAAAAGAAATGTAGCAAAAAATTAAGACATTCCCTAATTAGCAGATATGTGGGGTAGCGTATCTGTGGCCGCTTGAGAGTCTGTCTCAGCATCAGGTCAGAAAGCACGGATTGGATCTAATAAACTGGAATGCTAACGATAACTAAGTTCATGTGTTGACATAGTGAGCAGTCACAACTATCTGACAGCAAAGTCGACATGTTGAAGACAGGCTTTACCTTATATTTCCATCCCTACGACAGAGAGAAGCCGCCCAGGTCGCTAATGTTTACAGTTTAATGCCGTCGGTTAAACACTGCTGCTTTTCTTCCTCGGTGTTATTATGCGCATGCCAAATACCAAGCGCCACTTCCGGGAAAGTGGCCTTTCAAAATAAAAGTATCGTATGAGATTACGTCATTGTATTACATGTAGACAAGTCGGTGGGCTAAAATGAAAAGACATAAAAAGCACAGACTTCAAAACTATAATAATATATTATTCAAAGGAATTTATTTTTGGAATTCACAACTAGATAATATAAACTGGCAAAAATGTATTGACATAGATTATACATGCCTCCTTTATGGCACTGGGCCAGAAATGCATTTGTTTCCAGGGTGCTACAGAGCCACCTAGTGGTCATGGCGGGGGGGGGGTTTGCGTTTCCTCACAATATTTTGTGCTCCTTGCAAAATAATGTGCATCCCTGTGCACTATCTTTTGCGTTCCCTTGCAATAAGTTTTGTGTTCCATCACAATATCTTGCATTCCTTCACAAAATTTTTCTTCTTCCATTTGGTTTAAGCCATATGTCTTTCCACTCAGTTGCCAGCATAACTGCCCAGCATGAATCAGCTGATTGAGCCACTTTGCTTTTAACTACAGGGCATTAAGTGTACTGATATAGTACTACTGCTCAATTAATACGTATGATCATAATGTAAGCTAACTTCACTAGATCAGTCTGTCTCTAGAGGAAAGCAGTAGGACAGGGTAATCTTCAAGAAACCAGTGTAGGTGTTAGGAGTCTGAGTGTGGTCCATGATGAACAGATCAAACAGGAACAGAACAGTGAATACAGCATGTTGCTTCTTTTCAGCAACAGTTGCTTTATGTCAGAACAACAGCAATAGTATATTGATAAATCTGAAGCCTCTGAGAAGTGCCTCAATGTTATGCTATTTTTTAATGGAGGAGACATCTGGTTACCACGGCTCATCATAACCTCTCCAAGTTTGTTTTTAGCTAAATTCGCTCACGTTGAAGCATATCACAGTGCAACACTGCCATGCAGCACTGATTATGTGATCATGTACCTGATACTCCATCTGTCTTTGGCTGCAGATTAGTGGTGACTTGTTCATGTTGTAGCACTCTGAACTTTGTAGACATTTCATGAGGCAAAGCTTTGCTGAGTTCTCATACACCTTCACCTGTGACTGGCACAGCTTTTACAGAGCTGAGACCAATGATGTGACTGGCTGAGAGAGCATTTAATAATCACAACACCCGCTGATCTATATTCACCCTCAGCCAGCCCTTTGGATGCCGACAGGCCTGATTTGGGTGCAAAAGCATGCATTTCTGTGAAGTACCTTCAACCCTCAGTTGAAATTGGAATAATAAATGCAAAGCACAAGACGGTAGGTCACAAATCTGTGGTGTTTGCAGCTGTCCATGAACACATCCGTTTGGGTGTGTATCCAGAACGCACAGACTGTCTCCATTCGCATCTTCTTGGTTCATGTATGTGCACCGTGCTAAGGGCTGGGTGAACATGAATATAGATCAGATGGTGAGGAACAAGAAATTCCCAATTTGGGATCAATAAAATACAGCTCTATTTTGGTAAATGCATGTGGTTACAGTCCACCACTTACACCATCTTTGAAAAACACAAGAGATTTTAACCAAGAAATGAACAAAGTTTTGTGGTGCTGTCATGAACTTTAATTTCCAGTATCTCAAACATCTAATGTGAAAGTCAAACTATTCCCAGTGTGCAGTTCATACATGGCTTCTACTGTCATCTAACAGTCACAATCTAAAGAAACATTTACACATTGAGTTGTTTAACACATGCTCTACTGAAAAGCACCTTCAGAAATTTGAAAAGTTCATCTGAAATTAAGACATATGGCTGTTTTGAGAACAGATTTTGGCACTGCAAATGGAAAAACAGTCCAAATAAAGCATTTAAACATATGTCAATAACACAGCAAGGCTCAGCAGAATCTCTGTCTGACCTCCAGTGGTTTTAATTTGCTGTATAAACCAGTCCTGAATTTTCAAAAGTTTTTTCTAACTGACATTTTTCTCATTCTCAAACACATCCTTAAATAAAACTGAAAACCAAATATATACTCAGTTTTACATCATTTTTCAACAAAGTGCCTTATCTCATCATATTCTCCAAATAAATTAAATACAAAGAAACTCATAACATACATATTAACAAAAGTTTCATCTCACATATACCCAGATTTTACTTGACATTCTCTTACATTTCTTATCTTTATGATTGAGTGAAATTAGTTCAGTGACTTAAGTTGATTTTTTAAGTGTCTCACACATCAGGCAGTGAAACAAATTAATTTAATTCCTGTTATTTTATGAATTAAGGTCAGGCAATCCTCACAGGAGTTTTTTTTTTTATTAAAGCGTGAATGATTTGCTCTTCATCTTCCAATCACTGTCTTCAGTTTTCGAGAGTCAGGCTGTAGTTCAGGCATGGCTGACTGGCAGTTGTGTCATTGAATGGGATATGAGCGGCTGCAGCAAAAGTGGGTCTGGAGTTTGGACTGGAGAAGTAAAAAAGAAAAGAACCAATTAACCACAAAGAGATGATTAAAATTAGCATGTTATTTCCATAACAAGAGCTACATGCTTCTGTGTAAAATCATTGGGATTCCACCAGGTATGGGCCAAAGCTTTTCTTATAAGGATTTATACTGTTAAAGGGATCATTGGATTATTTAATGTGGGGCTATGTGAGGTACTTGTTGTATTACCTAAGCCAAGTATCGCTCTCTCCAAACAAACCAAACTTCATGGGAAAAATCAGTCATTTTACCTCACAGAACACAGTTTTAAGTCACACAATAATACAAAAAAACAGTTTGGTTGGTTGATAGAATGATATTTGGCTTATACAACAGTGGTTTCTTATCAGAAAAGGCTGTCCAATGGCAAAGTAAAGCAGTGAAAATATTCCAAATATAGTTAACATTTAATAGATTTTTTTTTAGGCGGAACTTAGATTATTGGCTAAAGTAAGTTTTGTTGTTGTCCACAGCAGTACATTATTTAACTTTATTTTCTGTATTATAAAAAGCACATTGATGTGTGTTCAGGTTTCTTACCATCCATATAAGTCAGTGTAGTGAGGAGGGGGGCATCTGGGGAAATATAGGTCGTGTATTGAAGATCCTCCATCAAAGGTGGTGTCAGCTGACCAGGAGCAAGTGATGTCATCATGTTTGAGGACACAGGATTTGGGCTGATGTATTTCTTCTGACGAGCTCGACAGTTCTGAAACCAGACCTGTGTGGAGGGAGAATGGATTGATAACTGGTCTGTACAGTGATATTCTTCTCCTTTAGGTGCTACAGTGATGCCTGCTGCTTCCAAAACACTTTCTTTCTCCTTTCAGACAGAAATATGACAGGAAGCATTGTTTGTGGACGGCCTATTGTTCACTGTAGTGCATGTAAACATATATATTCAGAAGAGTCCAAACTGATTAAAAAGAACTCTGCACACTTAGATCTATGCAGTATTACACACTCTGAGCTTTCAGTCCATCAGACCTTCTTCTAGAGGCAGTGTTTGATTTGTCTATTCTAGGCTACTGTAGAAACATGGTGGTGCAACATGGCAAACTCCATGGTAGAGGACCCACTCTATGTAGATTAAAAACTGATTGTTCTAAGGTAAAGAGAACACAATGATTCTTGTTTTCAGGAAATCACACACCAATGAAAACATTCATATGAATATTATATTCCATTTCTGCCAATAGATATTGTAAAATGTTACACACTTAATGCAAGTGCCCTGATGGCATTAGAATATCTCATTTTTATAAACATTTGACCTTTCTTTTCTGCAGAAATCCAGCTGTTGGTAAAAATCTGCGAGCTCTTGCAAATAATGTAGCTATTAGATACATTTCTTCTAAAGGGTCAACAGGCACATCTAAATTGACTGAGCATGTTTGTTTCTTTGTTTCTGCGCTGAATATGAGAATATGAATACTAAATATGAGAGGCTTATGTCCTATAAAACATCATTGCAGGACTTCACTTGGAGTCCTACAGTTTGATTGTACAAAGCTATCATTGTTTCTCTATGGGGAGAGTTTAACTCAACCGAACTGCTGAAGTCAATTCCTCAATCACTTTTTTTTATAATAGTGTTCATCAGAACAAATCCTCAACAGTTGCTTTACCTGAATAACCCTGCGGCTGAGACCAGTCCTCTCTGCCAGTTTCTGCAGAGTCTGAGCATCTGGGTTGTTATCTTTAGCAAACTGAGTCTGCATCACCTGCACATGGAGAGATGACACGCATTTACAAAGTTTAGTCAAGTTTGATTATTATAACAGTTTAGAAGAGTTGAAGGGAAGGGAGAGTGATCAGCTTGTGCTCTCAAATACAATGTATTAACTACCACTGCCACTAGAGGGCAGAAAACATCAGAACAAGATGACCAAACATCACTGACTTATACATGAGTTATGCCAACATTCTGTTCTGACACAGAACATCCGTATTCATTTGGGGTCATGTTTCAGGCCACCTGATAAACAATTTTAACTTTAGTCAAAATCTTAAGCTTGCTGAAATTTATTGAAGAGATAAACAGATGTAACATGTAACACTGATGTGCAGCCATACACTCCTATTGCTAGTAATAGTATACCCTGATCAGACGATTTCTTTAGTAGGAAACCACAGTAACTCAATAGCAGGGCTGAGCATCTGCTCAGGGAAAAGTGTTAGACTTATCTGGTGGCCGTAGTTGGCCTCACTTCTGTGGAAGTCAATCAAATTGATTACAGTGTGAAGGAAACAATAAACATGCATCACACACAGCAACAGTGTTGGTATGTGTGTGTTTGACAGTACCTGGAGCTGGTCCACAGTGAAACTGGTCCTGGCCCTCTTGGCAGGTCTGGGCATGGTGCTGGAGTCATCTTTGTCTGCCACCTCTTCCTCCTCCTTTGGTTCCTCTTTAAGATGAACCACAGGACATGTTAGAAGGATTGTTTGACATTTGGAAATATAAGCCCCGTTTCAGATGACATCCTCTTGTTGGCATCCTTTAAGTCTGACCTAGTGAGATCAAACATTCATACATATAGAAAGGCAGCTGTTTGGTCATGTTGTTCTCCAAAATATAGGTTTTGCCCCCCCATTCACTTTGTGACAGAGTGGCAATGGGAAGACCACTGCCATACAGTTGTTCATCCTCTATGATGGAGTCTTTCTTCAACTTCCTTGGTGTAGTTTTCACAAATAACAATCCACTGCCATCAGAAACTTCAGTCACAGCGGGCGCATGGCCAGACTGTTTACTATGTTAATGTATTTTCTACATGGTTGTTTTCTGTAGCAACCCTGCTGGGGTTTTTTGGTCAGACAGGTTCACACTATAACAAACTTAAGCAGCCTCATCCCCTAATCCCAGTTCATCATAACTGAAGAGGGTTTACTGATACAGTTTCAAATGACTGCAAAAGCACAATTAAATGATGCAGGCACTTAATTACTAGAAACTAAATTCTTTTAAATTTAATTGGCATTTACATTTGAATTTGGGGTACAGTAATTGGTAAAACGTGGGTGTTAATAATAAAGATAGATTAGGACAGTACTCCAATTTGACTTTTTTATTGCCACCTTTTCAGCATGTATTCTGGCAATTTCACCTTTCTAGACATGCAGTCTCATAATGTTCACTTCATAAGACACAAGCAAAAGAAATCTCTATTCTCCCACTGGGAACGAGGGTATCAAGTAAGCGGAGAAGGATTATGTCCCTATTACCACCTCTCCATGGCAGCTTCACTGTTTATGCCCATGTGATGTAGTATAATTGACCCCTACTGTGTATACTGTTTGTGAAACTGCCAGAATACAAGCTGAAACTGTGCGACAATATTGACAGATCTAATCAGAGTTCTGTCTTCGTCTTTTTTATTATTCACACATTAAGAATCTTTCATTTATTTTGGCCTGTCTGTGTTAAAAATACATACATGTGGCAGGATGACTCAAACAGTGAGCAATCTGTTAACTTGAATTGTGAAAATCTGCAATAAAGTAATAGTTAAAAATTAATGCGGCACCCAGTCTTCAAGGTCCAATTGTGACTTGAAAGTGTTGCATCTTATTTTTTAACACTTGGCTGTTCTGCAGTGAGGCACGGTGTTTTTAGGCCATATTCTCCTGATTAGTTTATTCACCCATGACAGCATGGATAATCTACTTCAGTTATAAATGACTCAAGTTATTGGTGTCAAGATACAACGAGGAGTAAATGGAAAAGTGGTTTTCTTCATGATTTGGGTGACCTGACCCAACTGAACTTTTTTTTTCCACTTTCACCTTAACATTCACCCAGTGCTGTATTATTTCTCTAATCAATTTACTGACTTGTCTTTGTTATCACTCAACCTTTCCTGCGACCTCTCTGTATACTCACCGTTTTCCTTGGCACGTTTGATATTCTCCATCATGATGTCATAGTGTGGCCGGCAGAAGACCCTGTTCTCTAGCAGCCCACATTCCTCCCCGGTGGACAGCTGGCGCTTACAGGAGGTGCAGGAGAAGCAGGCCAGGTGGAACGTGCTGCCTCTGGCCCGACGCACCCAATCACTAGAATGGATGTTACGGCCACAACGAGCACAGCGGGTTCCATATCTCCTGCAGATAGACAGAGAAGAGGAGGAGAGCTGGAGTCAAAGGAGAAAAAGTGACTTATGTTTATTTGAGGTGAGATGATCAGTGATAGGTATGTAATATCTAGTTAGGGCAATAAGTATATAGACACTTTTAGTGCCAACATGACGATTATGTCACAGTGTTAGCTGAAGGCGAAACAAGGGAAAAACTGGAGCCAAACACGAATCACCACAGAGTAGCAGGCCACAAAACAGAGCAAAATGTCATCTTGCTGTGTTGTTAGGTGCCAGAATCAGAGCAGAAATGGCTCAAAATTGAAGTTTTATAGATAACTGTGGTTAAGCATGATAGGATGAAAGCTGGGACCTAGTAAGCCATATTTGTTGACATCCTCTTATGTCATTACTAAAACTTGATGACAACTTAAATGAAAAAACATTCCAACAAAAACAAACTCTCTGTTCAGCATGTTAAAGCTCCAATAAATCTAAGAATGTGCCTCTATAAAAGATAATCTACGATTTCTTCTGACTCATTAACAGACACCAACTTATTCAGCAAATATTTAACATAGTTCAATATTAGTTTAAGCTCCATGTAGAGTGAATAAATTCTGTTTCCCAGATTATGCTCGTCTGCCTTCACAGCACAGCTTACAACCCCACTACTGGGGTGGGCTGTAGCACTAGCTGAGGATAGATCTAACAATGAGAGGTACTTTGCTGGTCTACACTATTTAATTTATGAAAAAACTTTATTTAAGGATAAAGAATAAACTGTTTTTAATGAAGTGAACAATTTAAAGTGACAAAAAAAGATTGTTTCACTGACTAAAACAAAACAAAGATAAAACACTAAAATGTGACTAACACCAAGACTGAAACTAAAATGAAGAATTCTTGTCAAAATTAACGTTGAACAGGATACATTCCTATAAAATCACATCACTGTAGTCCAAGGCTGACATGAAAATTGCCTGAAAAAAAAAAAAAACACTGGAAAGATGTTTTTATTTTTAAATATTTTAAGAGGCAGCACCGCTGGCAGCATCTTCTAAACTAAGTGGGTAGCGTCTAAGCTCAATTTTCGATTTTGCAAACTGAACCAAACTGTGTTGAGGCATGCTGGATCGTTCAAATGTCCCCACAGTACATCACAGTAAATGTTGTTTGAATTCTGTCATTCACCTCAAACAGAAATCTCACATGTAGCAGCGCACAGTCCTCGTGTTCCCTTATTGGCAGAAAGTGTAACACAAAAGATTTTCCTTCCTTCTGTGTTTTGTACTTCGAGTTTCTCATGCCAAAAATCACATCTCTGTTTTACCAACTTTTCTCCTTGTTTTCTTCCCCTGTCTCAAACACATGTTCACCACATGTTCTCCATGTCACCATTAGGGCTGCCTATTGACAAGAATTTGTCGATAAAATGCATACCACGATACAGAGGTTACAATTCAGTATATTGTGATATATTGCAATACTGTGAGCAAGGTGATATATTGTTTTTTTAAGTCTAATTTTAGAAAAGCTGTCATACTAGAAAGTGTGAGAAGTGTATTGATATTTTCTTACATGCCTAGTCACCATTATTCTCCTTAATGATATGTTCAGGTACTATAATGTTTAGTCATGGAGGCTACACAAATAAAATTATCAAGTAGTATAAAACAGTAATATAAAACAAGAAACCCCTCAAAATTAATGCCTTTTCTTTTTCTGATATGATGCCAGATGTAATTTATAAAACAAGGTCACTGGAGATAAAAGTGTCAGGTCAGACTTACCTGAAGTAGTCCAGTTTGCAGAAAACTTGTCTATCCTTGATGTAGCAGCTCACATGTCGCCCCAGTGATGTCTTACACACACTGCATGAGAGGCAGCGCACGTGCCAACACAAGTTGTTCACCTGAAGAAGGGAGAATGAGAGGAGCCTTTAACAAAATGTGGCTCATGAGTGCCATCTTAAACATCCCTCAATAGTGTCTTTAATAGCTTTATAACTGAAGGCAAAAGAGGCTGCTCATATTCTTGACAATTCGTTTATTTTATTAGTACTAGAATTTAGATTTTCCTACTGGTTCTTCACCATAAGCACAGTTCTTATGATCTACTTCACTCACATATGCCATTATACTTAAATTATCCCAGAGGCTGGTGGGTTTGCAGCCAGAGAAACTCTCTGCATAAAAATCAGTGCATAAATAAATGTAATTATGAGCAGGCCTGTAGGATACTGTAGTACAAAAACACCCGCATTTGATTTGAGTGCAGGTTTTGAACACTCTGATGCATTAGTGTAACGTGTAAAGCTAGACCATGTACTCAATTGCAGACTGTAACTTTTTTTTAAAATGCAGCATAACTGTAATTCAGAGTTACAAAATCATCGTTTTTGAAAACATGAGATTCAGTTAATTCCTTAAACAATATAACTGGCTTTGAAAAATATTTGCCTTGGTGGGTGCCACAGTTGACAATCTCAAATTTAGGGACACACAATGGGGTAAATAATGAGAAATGAACACAATTATTCCAATAATTAAATTAAAGCCTCCAAATATCAGCTATAATAATATCTGATTTGATAGTTTATGTCAAAGCATTTAATTTGAACTCTAAGGAAAAATGCTAAAAGCCAAAGTATAAGTTCTATTGTTGTCTATGTACTCTACTAGAGAAACTAAATCAGAACTCTTCTTTGCTTTGTTGTAACAGTGATGTCATATATTTGGTTAGAATATTAAATTATTCAACTTTGCTCACTGGACATCCGAGCCTGTCTTACCTCTGGTGTGCAAAATCTACAGGTTATCTGAACTTATTTTAAAATACACAAATGTGAAATTATTGGCTATCTTAGTGGTATTGGTCATGATAAGCAGGTAATTATTGGTTTCCTGTACTGAGTGAAAAAAGTCAATATTGTGCATCATCAAGATGAGTATGTTGTACATCAATACCAAAAATTATTTGATTTTGAGATTTTGAGTGCAAAAACTTCAGGTGTAGGTCCTCAATTACAGGCTTAAACTAACTTAAATTGTTTTTTAAAAAACATCATATTCATCTAATATGTTAATCTAACAGACTTGGTGGATGCCACAGCCTACATTAGTCTTAAAGGGGCAGTTCACCCTAAAATACCTATCTTTCCTCTGGCCTGTGGCACTGTTAATCCATCTGTACTGTTTTCGGTTAGGGGGATCAGCTGTAGAGGTGTCTGCTTTCTCTCTAATATAATGGGATGAAATGGCACTAGTCCTGTGGTGCAAAAAAAAAGACATTTAAAAAAATTATTAACCACTGTCTCTCTCCAAAGATCAAGACCTAGTTACTCAAGATAATTCACAGACCTTGCTGTGAGCAGTTTCATGTAGGAACTACTTTCTTTCTAGTAGTTCTGGTAGATTCTACTGCAGGAAGAAAGTAGTTCCTACATGAAACTGCACCACAGGACTAGTGCCATTTAGTCTCATTATATTGGAGAGGACGCAGACATCCCTATGGCAAATAGCTCCAAAACTCAGAAACTGACACCAAAAGAAATACAGATGGATAAATAGCACTACAAACCAGAGTACAATTATATATTTTTGATTTTGGGGTGAACTGTCCCTTTAAAAAGTGCATTCTTTCCTTCTGGCAAGAAAAAAAAGAAAGGACGATGTAATATTGACACTTTTCCCCCAGAAAGAAGCTTTTGTGAGTTTGGTTTTCTCACGTTAAATAGTGTTGTCAATGACCTCTTGCCAAAATAAGGTGTCATTCAGACCTTGAGCAGGTATCGGTCCACTATCTCCAGGCCGCAGGAGGTGCACAGGGACTTCCCCTGCAGGGAGGCCACAGTGGGGACGGAGGAGGAGGACGACGAGGAGAGGGAGGACGGAGAGTAGCAGTCCTCCTCGAAAATATCGTCAGGCCCGGAGGAACCCTGTCAGGAACAGCACAGTGTAACTGTGAAAATTTGAGACAAATCTGGAAAAGAGATCTTGACTCAAACACAGAAGAGGATATATAGAAAACTATAGTGGCTGAAGGTCAGTAGTAAGTTCACTTTTCTTTATTTATTGTGGGATTGTTCATTTGTTTCTCCTTTATGGAAGCAAGTAGTCGAACGTATTGATGGTCATTTGCGTAAATGTGTGCCAGAATCTCCCCAGCTGCTTACTAGGAGACTGGTCTCTTCCACCACCAAGTATATGTCCGAACAAAAATTTGGACGTGCACTAACATAATTTATTGGTGATTCAAGCACTGTTCTTTGTCCTTGGAAGAGTGAGACAAAGCCTGTTTCTGATTAATGGTTAAAGATGATCATGGACTTTGCCTCTTTGAAATCACTAATAGCAAGGACTAATTATTATGGGTTATTATTATTATTATTTTTGTATTATTATTACTTCTTAAGTCAAAACTCGTCTTTGTTTTTGTTGTAATACTGATGTCAGTTAGATTTGGTTTGGTCATAGTATTAAATCATCCATCATTGCTCACTTTCTTAGATGTGTAAAAACTACAGTTTGTATGAACTGCTTTTTAAAATAAAATAAAAAAGCTTACTCATCAGTTGTTTTATCAGCCATGGGAAGCAGATAATATAATATAAAGTATTGGGAGAAAAAAAAATAGATTGTGAATCCCTACTTATGGAATTGCCGAGTGCCAAGGTCTGTTGTTTGCTGTGTTTATTTTGTAATTCTTTTACATTGACATAAACATTTATCAAGTTTTAAAATAAAAAAAAATGCCTCTAAACATAGAATTTAGGGTTTAGGCAGCATGCCAACGAAAGCAGATTTGAGGTTACAAATTTTAAAATAGAAGAAATCTAAAACTGCTTTCACACGAGGCTGTTTAATCATAATAACTGTTCGTAAAGCTAAAACGCCTGGATTTATTTGGCGGCGGCACTTTGAAATGCGCACCCAATTAAGCGAGGTACATTTCACCTGAACGTTTCACACTCCGCCATGACACTCCCCCCCGTCTATAAACTGCGAGAAAAGTCGTTAATTTGAGATTGAAAACACCTACTGTGTCGATAAAAACGCTCCCTTGTTGCAGCTGAGTGAAAACAGCCTCTGTCGGTTGCCTTTCTCCCTCGGACATGCCGTCAGTGACGCGTCCGCACTGATGCACAGGACACACTGATCACCGAGCGGGCTAATGTCACCTTCATATTTCCATGACAACCACACTCATTATCCAATAACGGGTCACCCTAAAACGAAATATTAGCTTAAACTTTCTGAAGCATTTGTTTGCTCTATTTTTTTGCTTATGCGCGGTCATGTACCGGCACGGGCCCAATATGAACTGCAATAGTCTCATATTCACTTTATGAAAGTCTAAAGTCGGTTTAAAAGCTTCTTTTTTTTTTCATTAAAAATAACATCTCCTTGTGTACAAACGGGCTCATTAGCAGAGACCTCCCTCACAGCTGACGGTGATTCTCACTAATTGCATTCAGCCGCGCACGTGCACGTGATGAGGAGCCACGAGCCGGACGCATGTGAGTTTTTTACCTGTGGTTGTTCACTCTGCTGCCCTGTACAGCAATATGTAGGCCAATAACTTAAGCTAAATAGTCTTTTGTTGAGGCAAAGTTTAAAAAAAAAAAACACATCGAAATAATAACCTAAATAATAACCTCAAAACCACATTTTTAAAAATGAAATCACACCTTAATACGTGACATGTTGATGCCGTGATAATTTATATTTTTTGTTAGTTTACATTTCACATATTTTTTATTTTTATTGCCTACATGTAATGTGTTCTCTTTTAATGTGTTTTAAGGCCTTTATATGTAGGCCTATTGTATTGTTTCCTGTGTGTGTCATGCACCGGTGAAATACACATTTCTGTTACTGCCTGCATTAATGAACAATAAAGTTTTATTAGCCTACAGTGTTCAGAAATCGTCTGTCCTTGATGTTTGGTGGATAATAAATATGGGCTATCAATGTAGGTACAGTTAGCAAGGCCACAATGTAGAGTATTTAATTTACCTCTTATTAAGACAGAATAATAAATCGACAAATAAATCTTGGAAGCACTGGACATGTATATCTGATATGGCTTGTTTTGACCTCTAAATGTCAAATTTTGTTTTCTAAATGTAGTTAAAAATATATATATATAACGTCGGTAGTCTAATTTTTAAGGTTTAGGCCTACGTGTTCATTACTTTTTGGCTATATGATATTAATTAATTAATGATATTAAACTAATGTCATTTTAAGACTGAGACATTTTAACATTGAGATTTTCACCTCTTCATTGTATCGCACCTCTGCTGTTAGAATGGCTATAGGCCTAAATAACATGTATTTTTAAAAAGCTCAGTAAATGTTTTGTTTTGCGTAGTAATTCGTCAAAACAAAAATAATCCTGTCGTTGAATTAAATTGTGCAATACAACAACCATCTGCGACAGAGGAAGGGTTTGGGTTTCTCCCAAACTGCAGCCTAAAATTAATCAAGTTAAATGCCTCCATTTTTAGATCATTTTATTACATAATGAAATAGAGATATTATACAGGTTAGAAATCTTTAGAAGTTGCAGCTAGGTAGGACTATTTATCTTTACTTACCGCGCTGTTGGAGACAGAGTTGAACATTTTCAGTGAAACATCTGCCGGCTCATGCGGTACATCCCCATACGTTCAGCCAGATGTTTTTATTCCACAGCAGCAACAGCAGACCGGGAGCCTGGAGTTTGACCCCGTTATTAGTCCACTGTGCTCCAGCCTCCTGAAGACTTTGTTCACTCACCAACTTTGTTCTTGTTATTTTAAACAGCAGCCCGGTGCACCTCCCACTGACGGCCCGGGCCCGCCCTGCAGCATCACTGGAAACTAGGATTTCATCTCTTTTCTTTTCTTATATTTTTCTTTTCTTTTCTTTTCTTTTCTTTTCTTTCTTTTTTCTCTTTTCTTTTCTTTTCTTTCCTTTCTTTTTTCTCTTTTCTTTTCTTTCTTTTTTCTCTTTTCTTTTCTTTTCTTTTCTTTTTCTTTCTTTCTTTCTTTCTTTCTTTCTTTCTTTCTTTATTTATTTATTTATTTATATAATTGAGGTGACAACTTAAATTCAGGCTCTTATAATAGAAAATCACTCCATAAATATTAAACCAACTACTAACAGGATTTAGGTTTGTCACCCATTCTTGAGAATTGGGACAAATCATCTCCTCCCCAAAAAATACTTTAAAATTGATTAATACCAATCAATCCAATCTAATTCCAATTCCAATTTTTTTGATGAATTAATGAAATGTTTTGTTTGTTTGTTTTATTGCTATTATAATCATTTTTGTGTTAAATTATACTTTTGATGAAAATGCTGGGCCTTTAAAGTTGTGTCCCAGATTTCCATCAGCTCCGTCAGATTTTTACAAAAACAAGATTTACTCTGTCTCACATCCTGGTTTTAAAAAGGCAGGAATACAGCTCAAGCACTGGTCAGCTTTCTATTTTTCGATAAATTCATTAAATGATATTTGTATCCAGTGTGTCTCAATTATGACATGTCAAATCTGTAGCCCTTGTAAATCAAAGCTAAGTGAGGATTATGGTTTAAAAACATGTATTTTGATCAGCATTAAGAGAACTCTGAGACACTTAAAAAAAATAGCTGCTCACTACGACTGTGCGGTGAAATGAAAAAATGGAAAATTTTTCAACTCCATAAGTCGTCGGATTTTCCATCTGACAGAGCTCACATCTACATTTAATTAAAAATGTAATTACTAGGAGATTGGCCCATTATAAGGTTTAATAGCCAATAGTTTGATCTTGAGTGAGTGTTATATGTATATATATATATATATATATATATATATATATATATATATATA
>JAJHUR010117066.1:2709-12823 GCA_027495735.1 Lutjanus campechanus | reverse complement strand
TGGCCACATTGTAATCGCACACGTTGCGATTAGAAAATCGCTTTTTATCATATCACGATATTATCGCAAATGCAATTAATCTTTCAGCCCTAATCTATAACATCAGGATCAGGATAAATTTTATTGTTTTAGACAATAGTGCTACATGAGCTGCCATAACATATATACATATATAACAAACTAGAGACTGAGCATACACAATAATAGCAAAGAAGAAGGTCAAACGGTCACAGTCACAGTGATGCACAATATTGCACATAGCCCAATATTGCACATTTCCCAGGGAGTTGCACCATTTTATGGTGCGGCACATTCAGGATCATAGCACCTTAAGTCCACAATAAGTGCAAAAGTGCCAACAAACAAGGATCCCAACAACAATAGTCAAATAAAACAGGTTTACAGTAAGATAAAATAAATGAATAAAAAAGCAACAGCAAGAGATATCATTGAACATACTGTATGTCTGCAGTGTAGTTAGCTGCTACTAAAGCCTGCAGTCAGCTGTTTGTTCAGGTTTACTGCACTGACTACAGTAGAAGAAGTCTAATTTACTGCAGGTCTAGGAAACCAGTCTAAGATAATATTCACAAAGTGATTCCTTAAAGTTGTGCAGTGTGTTCCATTTCTCCCAAATAACAGAATAAATTGTTCCAATTTGTAACTTCAATGCAACAGTTTTCTGCCTGCACGTGATGCTCCAGGAATCCCAGCGAAAAGACTCATTTTAAGACTGAGTTGACTGAGGAAATTGTATTTGTGCCTAGTTTAGTGCATGTGTGCTCATTGTGCAGTCAGAGTTAGTCTAACCCTGTATGAAAGGAGGGGTACAACATGAAGAGGCATTTCAGGACAGCACGCATCAACTTTCCCACTGAGCTCTGAAGCTTGTCGCACTCAGTTTATTTCTCTATTCCCACTAGCAGTCCCAGTAGCCTCAGTTTGTGTATACTGGAACTGAAGTGCTCACTGGATGGGGTACAGTACAGTGTGTCCTGAAAGGAGGACAGGCGGATTTCAGTCCTGTAACCAGGGGCCAGTATTTCAAAACTTTAAATCCACGTCACATTCTGCTATCCCCGATAAAATTGACCTTGTAGATTTTGTCCTGGTCAAATATAATCATTCTGATCCTGATACCACAAGATCAGGATAACAGAATCTAGATTTGCAGTCTTTGGATGGACCTCCATCTGTTGGTCATTTCATTTCAGTTGCAGTGCAGCCAGTTTTAGGTCAGGACCATCTACTTTGGGTCTCCACTGCAGTCAGGAGCCTTGCATTATTTAACGATTTAGTGAATACCAAGCTTGATGCAGGTGAGAATTATTTTGCACATTGCACAGATAAATAAATGTGAAATTCTTGTTTTTGCACCTCCCCATTTTTACACACATTTAGAATGAATATAGAATGAATTTGGTATGATCTGTGCTACTTTAATATTTCTTTACTATGCAAGAAGTGAATAAAAGAATGATAAATGATATTTGATCCACATTCTGGATCGGATTGGATTATCAAATCCATCCCTCAGTTTTGTAAGATCAGGATCAAATATCTTAGTTTTGAAATACTCAGTTTTGAGATTTAATCCTATCCAAATCATTCTTATCTAGATTAAAAGTTTTGAAATACTGACCCCTGGGGTGTAGCAAGAAATCTGTGAATATGTCATGTCTGTGCCCCTCTAAGTGAAATCGAGTATTGTTTTAGACACTAATGTTAATTCAGCCAGTGGCAATGATGATAATCTATTTATGGCTCTAATAACTTTGAATTTTAAAATTGCAGATAAAAGTTTTGATTTAGGTCTCTTGAGAAATCTCCACATGCCTATAAGCCCAGAAATACTGTGCACGTGCTTTGTGAGTGTATAAATTGTCTTTTTTCAAGCAATACTGTTATGCTACACTGCACCAGCCCCTCATGGAACATGTAAAAAAGCTGAGTTTATTCTGGATTGAATGGGACGTAGTTTGGACCAGAAACTAATCCTGACTGATGAAACAACTGTGTAACAGTAGATTGGGAAATAGTATTTGTTCTAAAATATTTTTCTTCAACAATTTGAATTGAATTTTAAATGGACGTGATGGCAGGGACCTTTTTTTTATATATATAAATGTTACACAATGATACTTTGAGAAGAGATAATTATGATTCATGAATCTTTTACAATGGATGCTGAAGAGTATTATTGGTAATGGAAAATGGGTAACACGAAGACTGACATGAGACTGTCCTAACATGACATGACACCTGTCATAAACATGAAGGAGTCTTGAATGTTGTCATTCAGGGTAAATTGGTAATTTATGTCATTTTAAATACAAAGTTGACATTGTTTGAGATGCCTTTGTTATGCTAACTTGACTATTTAGCTTTATTGTGATAGTTGGATGCTTCATGTTCAGATGTTTGTGTTTACCACCATTTGTCTTTTGTTTGTCAGTTACACCTTTGTAAGACTTTGTATTCCCAGGGGACTTGGGGTCCGGCAACCAGTGTTGTGCAAGTTCACAGTTAAAAAGAGCTAGCTTAAAGTCCAGGTCACAGAGACTACAGTCACCTAGTTCATGCTCATTTCTTCCTCTTCTTTTTGATTTTATTTGAAATAGAACTTCCTCCTAGCAGCAGTGACAGTGGAGTCTGTATACTGATGTAATACTAAATGGGGCACAATAATCATGTTTTTGTACTTATTTTATTTGTAAATGTAAAATTAATTTTACCTAAATCCAAATAATTAAAATGTTATACCAGCACCCTCATCCTCTGCAAAAATACAGACGATACCTGACATCTGAAAGAATTCAAACCACATACAGAAAACATTATTTGATACTTCAGCTTACTTCTCTGAGGTGTGCTTTTATTAGAGATATAGTGGGTTAGTGGGTTATCAGTGTTTCAACTGCTCCCAACTGCTCTAACAATTGCCCCCACTAAGGTCACAATCATAACACTCCTTGCATGAAAGTTAAAATTACAGTATTGTCCTTATTGATAAAAATATTATCAGCTGTATTAGTAATTAGTGCACGTACATGTTTCTCATATCAAAAGACAACAAGTGTATTTCAAGTAGTCACAGGGTCATGAAGGGAATTTCTGCCTCTGCCTCCCCTGTCTTAAAATATTGAGTTGGTTTCTCAAAATAATGAGAATTTTTCTGAAAATGACTTAAGCATCTCAAAGAATGACTAAATATTTTAAAATAATGACTTAGTGTATAAGATATATGTAAATCCTTATTTTGAGATTCCAGTTCAAAAGTTTCTCATCATAATGACCTACAGGATCTTGTTTCCATCACATTGGCAGAATTGTGTTTCCCAAAATACAGACGTTTGGAGATGAGTGAATAACATGGATCTATCTGTGTGTTTGTCACTGTTAACAGACTCCAGCCTGCAGTGTAGTTCAGACACTTTACTGATAAACCGCAGAATTACAGAGAAACATGAAGCTTTTTCATCAGTTTAAGTTTTTATATCACGTCGACACTTCTGTCCATATTCACACACTTTCTCTGTAATCACATTTTTTTTAAATCAGCTGACGATGTGAGCACTGTTAACTTTCACAGGAGTAAACATCACTCACGTTCATTAATTTCTAACTCATTCAGTTCACTGTTCACCAAAAATATGAGCATGTTCGATGCATTCACAGGGCATTCATGCACAACTCTGCTGACAACACAACAACAATATGTAGTTGTTGATAGCAACATTTAAGGAGATGAGTTGTGTTCGTGGGATGTGTCTTTAAAAACAAGGTTTCAGAAGTTAGTTTTCTTGATCCTCTTTATCCTCTTCAGGTCTGCACCCATGCAGCTTCTTAATGCTGAATGACAGTTCACCGAGAGGTCAGGCGTCATTACACCATCTTTGTGCTTCTATACTATACTTCTTTCACACTCTCCTTTTAGATTACATTTTTGAGACAGTGAGGAGGGCTGTAAAGCTGTGAAGGCACTGACTGTTTTCTTCAGTGGTTATGCTTGAGGTGTGTGTTCTGAACAAGGTCAAGAGAATTATAAATCAATCCGGAAACACAGAAAGTTGACAAAAAAAGTATCCCCAACTCACACAATGACGTTCCGCTCCTTTTCCTCTGCTAAGTGCGTCTAAATTGTTATCACCCTCAAAGGACGATTCATTCTCCACATTACAAAGCACACAGACGGAGACAATAGGCTTTACAGACAGAACACAGCTCGTTTTAACATAGAAAATGTGCCATCCTCCGCTCCTATATCCTCCATCACACAGTCAAATGATCCCTGTAGTTTTAAGCACCACAAGCAGCGAGTGATGGCTCTTCTTCCATGCAACTGTTTTATGGAGTCGTTGAATGCACATTACCACGGCGTTCCTGAGAGGAACGAGAGTGGCGGGGCCTGCAGATGGAAGGGCATGCTGGGGATTCATTGTATGTACATGCTCACTGGCAGCCTGAGCTGTTAAATATCCAAAGTAGCCATGCAGAGACAACAGTTGCGTGTGTGTGTTAAGATTGAACTGTTATAGCGACTGACCTTGTCCACGAGGCCTGTCTAGACGTCGCCCACTCTCTCTGCTCCTCCACACAGTTCATTAGGCACTGATCGCCTGCTTTTGTTTGCTCATCATTGACTGTACAGTAATAAGAAATTTGCAGCCACTGCTGAGTTGTATTTGGCGCTGTGACACACTCTAACTGATCATCCAAATCACTGCACACAAATGGAATTACTTCACTAATGTGCTTATGCAGAGATGTAATAATGACATTTAGGTGTGGGTTTAAAAACAAGCCTGTTTAATCTGTGTGTGTTGTGTGTTTGCACATTAACACACGCCTCCTGCAGTCTGTGCTCTGTGCTGATATAATGTATGACAGTGTGACATAGCTGGCGATGATGGTGTGTGCTGTCAAACAGACCCAGATGGGGGACAGCTCTGTAACAGGGCAGTTTACCCTCTGTCACCGGCTGCCGGGGCCGACACCTCGCTAGAGGTTATTCTAGGTCAACGCTCAGTTCTCACCGGCCCACAAGTGCCCTCGGCCAATCACAACGGCCCATCAGAGACCATCTGTGTGTTAAAGCCTCAGGTGTGACTCTGCAGTGGGAAATACCACTGTTGTTGTTTCTGGTTTGTTCAGAGCTGAGACCTGCTAAAGGTTACGTCTCGCCCTGCAGGGCCAAAAGACTCTGCTGCTGCGTCAGCCCTGTGAACCTGAATGGCCCTGATTTATACGGGGTCTCCCCCGTGTGCTGTAGAGCAGCAGTGGGCCATTACATTGACTTTTTTTTTTTTTTGCAAAAACAAGAATATATTATTAGACTCATTTTTAACATGATTGTCAGTAGGACTGCAGCTATTGATTATTTTAGAGCTGCAACAAGTAATAGATTTTTTTTTTTTTTGGTTTGAGTAATTTTTTAAAACGCAGAATCATAGTCCACTCAATATGTACTCACCCCTATACCGATGTGATGATGGGTGAAGGTCTTCAGTTCACAAAACAATCCTGGAGTTTCAGCAGAAAACAGAGTTGCAGCCAAATCCAGTACAATGTCAGTGAATTGTGACCACGTATAAAATGTAAAAAAAAGAACACAAAACAAACACAAAATGTCTCCATCCTGCTCGTGTGGTGTAATCCAAGTGTCTGTGAGCCGCGACATTAAAATGAACCACAAAAGACGCCGTTTACGCCATGTTTTTAGCCAAAATGTCAACTGTAGCCTCCCAGGTAGCATGTAAACATGGCGTCGATATCGCGAGACTTTGTATATCTCTTAATGGATGCACGTGTGACAATATCGTGAGGGGTGAGTACATATTGAGTGGACTATTATTCTGTGGTGGAATATCGCTTTAAATGTGAATATTTTCTGGTTTCTCTGAAATCAAGACAGTAATTGACTGATTAATCAACTATAAAAATAATTGTTTGTTGCAAACAAATTTTAGTAGTCAAGTCTTAGTTTATCATTCACTTTGTATATCGTGTGTATTGGTGTTTAGTGTTTTTGATCATTTTGATATATGGATAACTATTAGCAATGTTAGCCAGCCACGCTAACATTAGGTTCCTTTAGGTTAGGCTATTTTTTCATACTTTCCCAGCCTTTCACCAGGTTATACAGAATGACAGTATTTGTGTGAAAAGCATTTGTATTAAAAGCTGGTGATAGAAATCATCGTAGCATATATGACATTGTCTAGCTTACAGTGCTTTGTGTCTAATATGCAGGTAGCCTTCTTAGACAACTATTACTGGGTTTAAATACCTATGGCCCATAGGTTAATGATTACATAGGAAATAAGCAGCCATATTCCATAGATTCTTGCGATCGACCACTCCAAACCTCTCTGTGCGCACTAGCGTGCGTGCGTGTACATTATCTGTGTGTAATTTAGGGCGGCTAGTAATCACTATTTTTAATGGTTGATTGAGCTGTCAATTATTTTCTCAATTATTCGATGAATTGTTTGGTCCATAAAATGTCAGAAAATGGTGAAATATATCAATCAGTGTTAGTTATTATTATTATTATATTATATTTTATCATGTGGTTCCATTTGACCTTAACACACCAGCCACAGTGTGTTTATGTAGCCTCAACTGTCCCACACCTTTACAGCAGGTCTGTTTGTTATGGCAACAAACCAAATTTGAAGCGATACGATGACTTGTATATGTGTTTGTTGCAGTTGCATACACAGCACACACACACACACACACACACACACACACACACACACACACACACACACACACACACACACCAATGCCTGGTGCCTAACTGGCCGTCAAAGAGCGGAGGTGAATGGAACAAAGATGTGTTGTTGTGAGCGTGACGATCAGCTCCCCGTGTCTGACCATCTGCAGCGGGCCGGGCTCAGCAGGAGGACAGGGAAATGAGGTCAGCTCAGCTTTTGAAGCCGGCGAGCTGCAGGCAGACGAGGCACCATGCCGGGACTGGAAGCTCACATGAAAGGCAATCAACCAAAATAGCCAAATATTGTTACGACTGCAGACGTGTGTGTTGCTCAGTCTGGGGGCTGAGAAATTCAAACTGGAATGAGTCACTTTGTCCCCTCTCTGCTGTTGATGTAACCTGTCGAGAGTGATTCCCAGTTTAATACACAATGTACCGGAGCCATCTTAAAATACACAGAGTCCTGTGTGTCAGCTTAGGTGGCTGTTAGGCTTTTCTCTTGTACAATTACAAGAGAGCAGAACATCTCTTAACAAACCTCAGATATCCAAACTGAGCTTGTGACAGAGCAGATGGTGACTCCTTATGCAAATGCAAAAAGAAAAGGAAAAAAATAATGTCACTGTAAACAAACAAAAAAGAATTAAAAATCTGCTCTGTCTCTTTTACACATCAAGTGCTTGAAAAGGTCTCAAAGCGTTTGTAAATACTGATGGTGCATTCCAAATTCCCCAGAAAGTTGGACAAACCTCACAACCTCGACCTCAACATCCCAAAATGGCTGCTGTGGGCGTAAACAGTAGTGAAAGCTGTAGTGTATACTGTTTATTAGCACGTCTGACTTTATTTGTCTCATTAAATTAGTTGTACACACAGTACAGTCCAAGTTCCATCTGTGGACACGTTGCATGTTTGTATGTGCAAAATACGACTTGTTTACTTTTTTTCTTTAACTCTCCAACTTGCTTACTGGAATTGGCCAACCTGGCTGTGATGTCATTCCCAGCTCCGATTTCCAAGGTTAACGTAGCATGAATCCATGGTAGCAAGCTGTATAGCTGCACTGTCCAAGTACTGTGAAAAATCATAAACATATTGGTTGAATGTATTTAAGTCAATTAACATAAAAAAAATCTAGTATTTATTTCATAATACTTAAAAGTCTGAATTATTCTAACTTGAAGTCTTTTGACTTGAAATAAGTTGAATGATTGTACTGTGCAGATATCAACCAACTCATTACTTTACATTTCTAAGGAAACGTGATCCTATATGCAGACTTTGTAGGCCTGGTTTTACAGTATACCAGGGTATTAAGGAATCCTGACATTGGGGCACACTTATAGCTCAGTTGGTAGAGTGTGTGCCACGAGCACTGAGGCTATCAGTCCTCTGTAGCGGTCACTGGTTCGATTCCTACCTGTAGCCCATTTGCTGCATGTCATCCCCTATCCCTTTACCTCCTTTCCTGTAAGTTCTTCAACTGTCACTATCAGCAGAAATGCACAAAAAATAACCCTGATGGTATGATTTTCAATACCATCATAAATGCAGACTCTCCTCTTTCTATAAATCTGATGGAGATGCTGTATTGTAGTGTGCTGCACATGCCATCAATGGTCAGCTGCAGCACAGCTGAGCTGAGACACATGTTGTCTGGGAGATAAAGTTACAGGGCTCACAATTTAGTCCCAGTGATAAAGAAGTGCCAGCGCACACTGCGGACTACTGATTGGCCAGAGTTGCATTTTGTAGGCAGTGGTTAACTTTCTGTGGTGGCAGAGAATGATGGTGAATGTGCGCTCAGCAGAGGAAACAGTGAGCAGTGACTTTGTACTTCTGGCAGTAAATGTACAGTGATGGTGCTGTGAATGTGCAGTTTAGATTTGAGTTTGTCAGTAGATAAAGGCTGCAGCTTCACAAGAATGAAGCCGAGCTCCTGTGTGAGTTTGATGTTCACCGGCTGTGGGAACAGTGTAGCTGTGACGATCAGGGGTTGAGTAGTTTTACACAAATTTTATACATATACCACCATAACACAGTATACCCTGGTAAAATGCCAGGAAGGTATTAAAAGAAAGGTATTAGAAAACATCCAAACCTTCTTCCCAGCATGCATTGTTTGAAAGCTCTTCAAACTCTCTTCAGGCCCTTCTGTTTTATAGTTGTAGGAAAATGTACAGTATGTGATGAAAACTTGATGTGTCTCCATACACTTTTAGAAGAGTCATTGTTACTTGTTTTCTCCAATGTAGTGGAACTTCATGACACTCTGCTTGTGGCGCTTCAAGCACCAAAAAAAAAACAAAAAAAAAACAAAAAAACAAAAACAAAAAAGCATTTGAAAGCCTACACAACAGCATCTCTTTCCAGAAATCAGGACCTGCTTATTCTAAATAATCCGCACGCCTTGTTGTGAGTAGTTCTTAAAAAGAAAGTACATGAAACTGCCCTCAACAAGGTCTGTGACTGATCTGTTTGAGTCTGAAAGATCCATTCTACATGAGAACGAATGAGCAGGTGCAGAGTGTACAGGCGTGTCAGCTGTAGCTCTGAGGTGACATAAAGCATTTGCCCTGTGTCAGTCCTTGTTCTTTAAGGCTGGTTAGTGTGGTGAGAACTGGAAGCATTAGAAGCTGATAATATCTGGCAATATGTCAATGTTAAAGCCCCTAGAATCTCTTGTAAATGTGCGCACACACAAACACACACACACACACACACACACACACACACACACACATATATATATATATATACACTTTCACACACACACTCACACACTCACACACATACTCTCTCTCTCTCTCTCTCTCTCTCTCTCTCTCACACACACACACACACACACACACACACAAAACAGTGAAATACTTAATGTAATTTTTTTTCTCGACAGAAAGAATAATCTACTGTGTTAGCATTTCCACCATGAGATGATAAATAATAATAGACATCCAGGAAATAACCAGTGATTATTTTTATTACAAATAATCAGTTGATTTTTTATTAGTCCATCCAATGCATTCCACAATCCAAAAATATTCACTTTACAGTGATATAAACCAGAGGAAATGGTGATGTATTATCATGATAATATCTATACCAGTACCCATTTAGAGGCAGGTTTCAGAGGGGCATCCCTATGCTGAGGAATTGCCTTCTTCTAATGTGGTGCAGAACTCCATTTTTGAATGCAACTCCAAAAGCTGAAACACTGCAGACTTCTCTGGGCCTGAGCTCATCTGAGATGGACTGATGCAAAGTGGAAAAATGTGCTGTGGACTGACGAGTCCACATTCCAGATTGTTTTTGGAAATCATGGATGTCATGTCCTCCAGGCTAAGGAGGAAAAGGACCATCCAGATTGTCATTAGCAATCTGTGAAGTGTCCAA